>APFE030437570.1:29552-64266 GCA_000404065.3 Pinus taeda | reverse complement strand
TTTATTATTTCGTTTGTCGCCTTTACATCTTTAACCAATGCAAAAAAATGCCACTTCATTCCAAGTTTTTCTATTTTATAAATAAAAAATGTGATATTTTTTTTTTCTCTCCGCCTAATCTGGCAACTTCTCCATTCTTCCTTTAACAATATTTCTCAGAACATTCGAAGTGATGTACCACTCCTTATCTCCATCCTTTTTTTTAAAGCCAGGAGCCTACTGCCCATCCCATGTGCACTATCTTTCTTAATATGTAATCCATGCTGATATCTGCTTATATCAACCCACCTTTAAACATATGAAATAAATGTTGTCTTTTAGTTAAGAGTTCTTATGCATGGTGAATTAAATGGTGCCTTTTAGTTAAGAGTTCCCATGCTTGGTGAATTCTAAGTTTGATCTTTTTATTGTCCTTCCATTAATATGATATCTTTTCCTTTCTGCATTCTTTAACAATGTTTCTCACCATTCAAAGTTAATCTGGGATCTTCTCCTTTCTTCCTTCTTTAACAATGTTTCACATATCATTCAAAGTTATTTACAACATGCTTTTCTTCTCTCCAACTTGGTCGTATGCAATGTTCACTATCTCTCTTATATTTCTCACGGCTTCAGCCAACCACTACTCATGCATCTTTCCACAAACCTAAGGTTTTTAGACTTCTATGTTGTCTATGACGCTCTAGGTTGTTCTTTGGTGAAGCTCATGTTCACAGGTCTCCTGGGTCACGTATTAATCAAAGTTTTCTGTTACTCCACTAGTTTACTACTAGCCTACTTTGCATGTGCTCTTTTCATGAGTATTCAAGACCACTAATCTACACAATCCCAATTCAAGGATTACTAATCTCCTCAAACCGACTATTTTTACCAAAATAACACTGGAAAGCTAAAAGACAACCCGATTCAAGAACCATTAATCTGTACAAACTGACAAATTTGTCACCAAATCTACAATAGCCATCTCAAATACAATTGTTTTGGAATGACTTTCATAAAAAAAAAATTACGGTGCTCTATTTCTTGTCTCCAGGTTTCTAGGTCTGAACCTACTGCTTCTACAACGTTCGGTATTTGACTTATATTTATCACAACCTCGACCAACCGCTATTCACAGCTGTGTCTATCAGCCTAAAATTTTCAAAGTTCTATGTTATTCATGACGCTCTTGGTTGCTGTTTGTTGATTATGATGTTTAGAGGCCTTCCAGATCACGCACTAACGAGATTCTTCTATTGCCTTACTACCTTACTTTGCCTTTGGTATTTAACAGTACTTCAAGAACCACTAATGGACATAAAACTAATTCAAGAATCACTAGTCTGCACAAACTCATAAAATTATCACGAAATCTACTCTGGCCAGGTAAAACACAATTGCTTTGGCTGTCTTTTGGGACTCCACCCTCCACCTCTTCCTTTTATATAGATTTGAGTTTGTGACTCTATGCTCCAACCTATTTTTGGTGCACCTGATGTTGTCACTGTAGGTCTGTTGACTAAGCTAAAATTATTGAAAATGACGCAAATCTCTTCCGATAGGTGTGTCCACATTCTTGCTAAAACAGTCAAATAAATCACACGATAAAACTAACAAGGACCAACCATAAACTGTTAACTGTTAATGGGAAGAAAATTACAAATGAATCCGACACTAAAAACGCACACATAACTACTCGAAGTTTGTACACTACCATAATCCCTTGATTTTCCTCCCTAGTTTGTAACCATTTTTTTAAATAGAATTTTGATTTCTCGATTATCCCTGAAATGAAAAGTGTTATAGTGACTGCTACACCTAGCAATCGATTGTGTAGACTAATTGCCATTCTGGGAATACCAGGCTAACCATCCACACAAGATAATAATAAAGGTTTCAAAGTTTGATCATACATGGTCTGTTAGAATATGGTTGTGGCTCTTCCCGTTTAAAATTGTTCACATATGTTTTGTTGATACTGAAGTTCGTAAAATTCTTCATATGTGGCTAGTTGGAAATTAGGTTTGTTGGCGTTTGTCAAATTACTGAAAGGGTAGATGAATCAAGGTCATCAGAATAGGGAAAAGAAACATTGTTTAAATGGTATTGTGTATATGTATTTTAGTTTTCGAGGACAAATATTATTCAGCAATGTTTAATTTTTTCTGCCTAATTTTTTAATAAAAATATCATATTTACAGATAATTTTAAGTAATAAATATTCGTAAGTTTAAGTTTTTGAAATCGCATATGTATTTTAGATTTTGAGAATAAGTATAATTAAATAATGTTTAGTTTTTTACTTAAATTTTAATAAATTTATTATATTTATAAATATTTTTTTAAAACTTTTTATATTTATAATTTTAAAATTTGGGAAGAAACACAATTCAATGACATTTTGATTATAATGTTATTTTCTGGATGGGGTGAAGAAACCAGAACAAGGGAGGGGAGGAGGCAAATTGCCACCGACCCTCCTCATCAACAAGTAGGAGAACATGGCAACATGACCCCTGCACATGACATCAACAGATAAAATGTTACATGACCAAGCTATGTACTTTGTCCACATTATGATGCAAACCATGCAGGAAGTAATTTGGGTAGAGGATCGTGAGAATCATGTGGTGTACTGAGGAAATTCAATGTTAGAGACATGTTGGGATCCTAGGGAAGTATATGAGAGGAGTTGGAATACACTGTTGGACTTGAGGAAGAAAATAGTGCAACTGAGAGGCTCTCTAGTGGTGGAGAGATCTCGAAGTAAGTGTGTGAATGAGTGGGCAATAATGGTCCACCAAGGTGACAAAGAAGCGCAATTGGCATGATGTCAAGAGCCACACAGGAAAATCTTAATTGTTGAAGGGAGGCTTGCTTCTTGGCTAATTCTAGGAGAAGGATAGAGGATAAAGGAAGGGGAACACAGGGGGGTGAGTCGCATTTAGCGAACAACAAAGGGCAGGAGGACACTACTCTACTTTTGTTGTCATTTCTAGGATAGGAAGGCCGCCAATGAGGATAGACATTGTTAATGTTGGGCAGACCGTGACTCCGACATTAGGTACAAAAGTAGCACCCCGAAACATCAATAGAATGGGAGTATAGATCAAACAAACCACCTCTAGATTCACCGAGGTTTGGTAACTGGATGGAGATTTCCTCATAGGACACAACACTTGAATGAAGACTATGGTGTTTTCGTTGGAACAAATAAGTGATTACCATATAGGACCCTTAGTGGAGCATATTTATAGTTGTTTCCCAAAATTGCCACTGGCAGGAGAAAAAGGCCAGGAAGGCTTCAAGCAAGTGACGAAAAGCTTCTAAGAGGAAAGAAACGAGATTGATAGCAGAGAAGCAAGTGAACAAAGTCATACCTTCTATAATTATAGTTAGACTCAGGTGGTCCAATGGGCTCCTAAACGACACGGGTTTAGACACAATCTCAGGAAGTGGAGGTTTTAGTGGAGTTAGTGGAAACGAGCAAAATTTATTATTGTAGATTATAATTATCCCATCAGCTAAGTTGGAATTGGGAAGGTGGTCTATGCAGGCATATTTCTTATTTGCAGGGTTATTAGCGAAACCAAGGGCAAGAATGTCAAGAGAAAGGGGGTGTCCTAGAAGAGGAGCGACTGAAACAACTACCAAAAGGAGGAGAGGGAATACGAGCATTCAAGATAGTTCTACAAAAGTTGATTGTTGATATCATGACCAAATTCCTATGTAAGTAAAAGAGGGGATGAATAGGTTAGAATAAGAAGCAGAAACCCAGCAGACAACATTATCTGATGTGGCTGTGAAAGTAGAATGGCAACCCTAGACCCTGACTCAAGAAAAACTCAGATCAGAACTAGTGAATATATGCAAGCGGTGCATATCTACTAGATGGTTAAGTTCCTCTTGGGTCGAGTAATCACCGATGGATAGGAGGTGTGATGAGACATGCTCTAGGTATTAGAAAACATTCACGTTCACTTGAGGAAAAATGATCACATATTCGTGAAGATGGAATGAAGGCTAGTCTGCATCAAATAACACTTTGGAATTCTTCCATCCACTCCAAGACCTCATGGGGATTAGGCAAGCCCTATACCAGTATCCAACTCTGACTCAAAGACAATCCATTAATTCTAAAATGATTGTCTTCTTGGCTTCTCTTTTGCTTTTATTAGGTGTTTCTAATAGGATGGGTAGTACTCATAGGTTAAGTTTGTTTTGTTTTAGCAATTCAATATTATATTTGTCTCTATTGACTTGTCATCATGTCAACATTTGGGTATGGTATGGTGTCATTTAGATGTTCAACTTCTAAACTCCCTTGATTTTGAGATTAAATAACCTCTTCATTAGAAACAATTTATTGAATGTTGTGTCTTGTTCATGTAAATCATGAATCCTTTTCCGAAAATATTAGTGGTCTTTTCTCGTGAAAAATGAAAGTATACTGTGTCTTCTAAAAATTTTCAAATAACAACAATTTCTTTTCGATCTAACTTCCCCCAATCTCCATCAACCATTAATGAAGGCTTCAGATATTTTCATTAACCAGCAAATGTAGATCTTTCCGTGTGAGTGTATCTTCCATCTTCGATCTTCATATGGTAAAATTTATCCCAATAAGGTTTTCAATGCTTATCATTGGCTCCATTGAGCCACCTATAAATAAAGCCTTCACACACCAAATGTCCAACAAAAAGTTTCCTCTGATACCAGTTGTTATATTTTAAACAACAATTAATAAATTAACAATAATAGATCTGAGATAATAATAACTTATATAGATCGCATTAATACAATATTGATCATAAATAAAATAACACATATAATCAAGAATAAAGCAAGAAAATTTTATGTGGAAAAACCATAAATATATTGGGGAAAAACCACAAAAAAAGATCTTCATCTCATTTATTACTGATAAAAATTGCATATGCTTCATCTTGTGATATTAACTGCCAATTACTTCACAGACAATGAATGAATTGAACCTTATTTATGGAATATTTTTCTGCAACATTTGAGGAGGATCCTCCATTACATTTGAGGATAAATCTCCATTACATTTGAGGAGAAATTTCCGTTACATAATAATATTTTATTTTTTTATTTTTTTTTATTTTATATTTGGATTCACACAATAGTTTGATTACAACCACCATGCTTAGGGATCATCATAAATGATAATGAGTAGTTCATATACATGTGATGTGATTGAAATAACATAAAAAATGAATAACAATTGAAGTACATATAACAAATTCCTCACGGAGACTGCCCTAGAGTGGGCCCTCCCCCTTTCCATAACATCATGACAAGTAAAATGAAGAGGGGCTTAGCTAGGTGGGGTGCCTTGTTCCCTACATGCGCCCCAATCAAATGAAATACTATGCCTACCACCTTGCACAAATGGAAATGTTATTGAATGGAGGTGAGAAGACTCAAGGAGTACATGCTCCCTTGGTGGTTTGGTACAACAAAATTTCACCTTGCCCATGTTATGATGTTTATGGTCATGTCTCCTTATTTTTATGCACATTTCCCACAGTGAATGCAGGCAATGGAGTCACAATTTCTCTTGTTACTAGGCAACCTGCAACTCTGTCATTCCTTTTTAGGATGGAAATCACACACTACTTAGTTTGGATGTTGTATGTGCTGGTTAACAACAATCCCACTCCTCAACCTTGCAAATTATTCACATTACAACACATCCCAACCGTCTATCTTATGAATTCCAGGATTCACTAGGGTTCCTTTCCTATTAAATAGTGGCCTACCTTCAACATCGATCAACACAATTGGCATTGGTTACACAGTAGAGTTATCAACTTGAAGGGTAAACTCTTCCCCCTTATGGGTTTTGTATTCCACCTCTATATATGGTTCTTAGTGTTTCTTGCCTAATTTCCTTTAATTTTTGGTCTTCACTCTTCTCTACTTCTAATGCCTTTATCTCATGGTCACTGAATTTTTTTCCTTCGCTTAATCTATTTCACTTTCATATTATTTTAGTTCCCTTTCTCTAGATAATCTTGTGTCTTCATCCCTCTACAACTCTATATCTCTTCCTCTACACCACATCACCCCCTACCATCCGCTGAACCTCTCTATTCCTTGTATCAACTACTACATGGTCGCTTTGTTTTGTTTTAGGAAGACAGGGAGGTAGACATGTCGGTGCCTTTGTCTCTAGTAAACAAGGGAGTTATGTTGCTTAAACCTCTCAATTTTGTGCAAAAGACCAAGCCCATGAAACCATGGCTCAATATCATGAACTCATCCCTGAGTTAGTTTGAAAATAAATCAAACATGTGGAGGAAGAGGTTTCTAGGGAAAGGCATTGAACTCTAGACTATCATGTTGATGCAACCACACAGGACTATACACCAAAGATTGACATCTCAACCAGATCATGTTTCTCTAGGCAGGCTTAGAGACATTTTGAGGTATAAAATGGGCATCCTATGGAATATTATAAAATAATAGTGAAAGTAATAAAATAAGATTAGATGACATCATTAAATTTTAGATGGAAAAAAAAAAAAAAAAAACTACATTTACGACTTGTTTATTCAACTTATCTCCCTACAATTTTACACAAATTTCGAGCAGGAACACTAGTTGGATGCGGGATTTAATTCCTCATCTAAGGAGAACCCATGTTGTCTACTTTCGATGGACCCTGCTACACAAAAAATGAGAAACACATGAAAAAATAATATGAGTTAAAAAATCAGTTTTTATTTTTATTTTTTAATATTTTTCCTTTTTTACTCCAAAAGTGGCAACTCATCCCTCATGTTTGACATCGTCATCTTGAATCCTATTGTTTCTTACAAAGTTAACTTTGGTTGTACATTTTTGTATTTAGGCCCATTTTAGACCTCAAAATTTCTCTAATGATGCGAACTATGAATGTTTATTGTCACACCTAAGTACTGCTAGGTCACATTCTTATAGATGGTGCCAATCACCAACATGAAAAATCAATCAAGTTCGCCAAGAAGGAGGATAAAATTGAAAGCATCAATGATAAACTTACCACTCTCATCAAAGGCTCAATGAACCACTCCTCCATGGATGAGAAAATTATTCAACCGACTCTGTAGCCTAAAGACTCAGTCGAGTAGTCTCCATGTTTTATCAGTTTTTTATTTTTATTTTTTATTTATTTATTTAATTTATTTTTTATATATTATTCATTTTTTATAGTTTTTTAAATGTTATGTTTTCTATGTATGTCATAGGTTCATAATATTCAACCTCTTTCTATGTATTCTTGTAAACCTGACAGATTTGATTAAACAAGATCTGCACAACCTAAAGTTTTTGAAATTATGTATCTATTCTGGTTCCCCATCATGTAAAAAAAATAAAAAAAATTTGGTACTATTTAACTCTCTTGAGAAGTAATACAAAATGCCCGACACATATACTTTTAAAGCAGGTAGAATCCCACTTTATAGAACAATTCTGTAATTCATTAAGCTTAAGCATAAAAGTTACATCATTTAATAATCAGTTAGTAGATACAGATTTGTTGTCTCAAGCAACTGCCATTCCCTCTTCTTCTTTCTTCCAACCTCCAAGTTTATTCTGAATGGTTGGAGTTGTTTCATTTATTGTTAAATTTACTTTTCTTGTTCGTGAAACTTGCATAAACATAAGTGAATATATTTATTTTTAGGGTCACTGTTATGCATAGTTGGTTCTATGGTGCCATGCTAGCCTCTATTATGTTTTGTGGACTATTTATATGATGACTGTCTATAATATCCCTCTATTATGTAATGTTGTTTTTAGTTATTTGTGTTGGTAAGAATGGCAGAAAAGCCATAAATATGCTTTGGATAAATTTTTGTAAATAAGTATTTAATTTTTTAATAATAAAAAAGATTGAATGAAATCTAAGTACTTGGAGGAGACATTGGAGAATGAGATTGATTGCCAAATTTGGAAAAATAATATCATTGCTAAATGAGATTGGATAGATTCTTCATGATATTGATAATAGGAAGATTCTAGATAAGACTAAGGGATGAGAGAGAAAAATCCCTTAGAAGTGCTTAGCGGAAGAAAGATGCTAAGTTGGTTGCATTTAAAGCACATCTGGAGAAAAAGGAGGGCTTTTAGGGAAAACGTCTAGGAATGTGAGCAAATAAAGCCCACAAAAGTGGGATGCCGCTGAAAAGGAAATTGTATCATGAATAAGGGTATAAACTACCCATGGAGGGAATCAATGTGGTTGTTGGTTCTTTGCAAAAATGATATTGGCTCGGGGGGGAATGGAGGGTAGTTCGAGGTTGGGTGGTTAGTGTCTTGCTCCAGAGCATATTTTGCAGTGAACACAACTTCAATTTACTAGATAGATCTACAAATGTTAATGAATTTTGTGTTATTTTATAGGAATCTATGAAGCACATAATAGTTGGTGGATCTGCAAGCTTGGCACGAATGCTTTGAGATAACATGTATTAAATAATAGAAATTGAAACTAAACATATAATGAGCAACAAAAATTTATAGTAGCATTCATAATTTGAATTGTGTGTTTAGTGTTCTATTACCATAAAAACTTGGTGCCATGGATGTAAAAATCTCGAATAGTCATGTCAAAATGTAAAATACCCTGGAAGTGACAGAGTTTATACATAGTGTTTATATACATTTACACCTCTTTCATTGAATCAAAACAACAAGAAACAACCCAACAACCCTTAGCCAAAATAATTATACCATACCTAATGATCCACTAGAATTGTCATAGTCATACCCATCCAATAATGAATTTGTACAACCCCAACGTCTTCAGGGAAAAAGAGTAAGCTAGTAATTGGAGAGATTATGTAATCATGCTCAGAGTAACTAGAGTAGAAATCTAAGAAGAAAAGAAAATGACACCCCATGCATGATTCATCCAAAATGGATCCTAAAACCCTCTAAGTCTTCATATACTTAAAAACTATCACAAGAGGAGAACATTAGTAAATGGCAGAAAACACTATCGCAAAGGAAAAAACATGAAAAATGGCCAAAAACAGAGTTTATCGGAGGCTTCAGTAACGATGCATAGGAGCTATCAGATTTGGCCGATCAATGGTCTAGATCTAATCGGTATATCACAATCGGAGATGGCAAGTGGAGGCTACCATATGAAAGTTGTGACAATGATCAATGCGAGTCAACGAGGACCGTCAATCAAGCACACAGATCAACAACCCAAGTTAACTCGCAATATCGCATCGACAATATGCGATTGTGACATATCGCATCACAATATCACATCGGAGCAATACAAAAGAGTGGGGCCAATAAAAATGCGACTTGCGATAGCCAAACCCGATGGGGTTATGGATGAAATTTAATATATTTTGAGTTCAAGTAAAAGGGTTTTTTCGATGCAACAATATATGTTTTCAGTTCCATAATGAGTGGGATTTTAGACGGGCCTTAGGCGATAAGTGGTATTGGATGGTCTCTACTCGATCCCATCCACTGGCTGACACGTGGCTTGAGAAAACTGCCTTTTCGGGTGGGTAATCTCCGTACGCATAAGCCGCCCGAAATGAACAGAAATCGTTGGATCAACGATCATATAGATCAACGGTGGAGATGTGATAGCGATATAAAGATGAACCCAATGGAGTTATAAGGCATAATTAATAATATTTCAAGTTCGGAAAAAGGCGTTTTGACAAATTTTTACAGTTTTGCTGTGTATTTCTCTGTGTAAATAGAGAACAACTATTTTGGGGATTTCAAAGGAGCTGATGGTTTCTTCCATTGAAAAATAGGTGGCCACCATCCCTGAAGACATTTAGTAATGATTGCTTAATGCTCAAAGGGTATTTGAGCGAACAGAGGCCGGAAGCCAGAGAGCCTAGAAGAGGAAACAAACAGACAATGCAAAATGGGTTAAAAGCCATAAAATTATAGAGATAGAGGAAGGCAGTGTTGAGACAGAGAGAAAACAGAGACAGAGAACGAGAGATAGAGTCTGTGTACTCAAAAATACTTGGGGGATCCAAGTAAAGCCCTGTTGTGTTGAGACTCAATTTGAGCTCACATTTGTAAAAACACTGCTCTCGAAGACATAATAGAGAGGTCACCATTGAAATCTAGACCAAGAGACATAGCCCAAGAGTTTTGGGTGAACTCCTTGATTATTTGTTGTGTTATGTGTGTATCTATTATGTTTTTCTAACTGCTTCATCATCTATATTATTCGCAATTTTTTCGATCTATTGCACTAAGCAATATAGGCAAATCCTACACATGAGTCTGTAATACCTCAATATTAGTCTAAGATCACATTTTTAGATCAAGTGGTATCAGAGCTTTAGGTTTGCTAAGGTTAGACAAGCTTGTGTTGGATTCGTGAATGCTAACTAGGTGAAAGCTCAAACTAGGAGACGTAGAGCTTGTTGAGGCTAATCCAGAGAATGGAAGAGTCTACTCTCACAGGAGAATGGATGGAGAAGTCCCATTGGAATCAGAATCTCAGTTCATGGACAACTTTATGGCCATGCGAGCCATGGTGGAAGAGATGTATGGGGAATTTAAGAAGGGTCGAGGTGAAAACCCCTCAACACCCAAACAAGACAAAGGGGCAGAGGAACCTTATCTAGATGCCCATCTAGAGGGCAAAGGGAAATGGGAAGAGCCTCCTCCATCATCTCCTCCACCATCACCTCCATCTAGCCCTGAAAAGGAAAAGAAGAAAACATCTTTGATTAAATTAGATGTAAAGCTTGATTTGCGAATTTATGATGGAGAATTAAATGCATAAAAACTAGATAACTAGATTAGACAGATTGGTGTATATTGCAGGGTGTAGAACATTGATTCAGAAAGGAAAAAGATTCAGCTGGCTAGCCTTCGCCTTAGAGGAACTGGACTAGTGTGGTGGGAAGGCAAGACACAAGATGATTTGCAGAAGGATGTTAAAATTCTTTCTACTTGGAATGAATTTGTTTCTGCCATTAAAAAACAATTCTATTCTCTAGCTTATATGTAGCAAGCAATGATGAGTTGGCAAACTCTTCACCAATTAAAGGGCCAAAGTGTATAAAGCTATATCCAGGAATTTAGAAAAATAGCTTTAACTCTAGGCATTTCTCTAGACTCACCTGAAACTTTGTTGAAGTATATAGGTGGTCTACATAGCTATTTGAAGCACACCATTCTCATGTGTAATCCAACTAGCCTAGATGATGTATCAGTTCAGGCTATACATCTAGAGGCTAGAGGGAAGAATGTGAACCCAGAAATTGGGGGATCATCAAAGCCCTCTACAAGTAAGAACAAGGAAAAGAAGAAGCTGAAATGGAAGGATAGGAAGACAAACACTGTACAAAAAGACAAACCTTCATGCACTCATTGCAAGAAGGATGGACATGATGATGAACATTGTTGGTCTTTCCATCCGGAGTTGAAACCTAAGAAGTTCAGTGGCAAGAAGAAGAAGATTGTTGCTGCTATTCAGAGAGACTTGGGATCAAACTCAGGTGATGAAACAACAGTCACAACCACAGGTATAAAAGGTAAAAATTATAAAGCATCTAGAAGTAATTTTGCACAATATATTGATAATGAAGATAATGAGAGAAAAATACATGAGATTTTTCATATTAGAGTTATCTCCAAGCACCAAAAGATTGATACTTTATTTGATAGTGGATCACAAGTAAACTTGATTTCTAAAGCAATTGTAAAGAAGTTGTGCTTACTAACAACACCTCACAAGAAGCCATATCCATTAGGTTGGGTATGTAATAAAGAAAAGCTACAAGTAACTAGACAATGTAAACTTAAGTTTGTTATTAGGTCAACATTTGTAGATGAGGTTGAGTTAGATATAGTTCCCTTGGACATATGTGGTATTGTTTTAGGAAGTCCTTACTTGTATGATAGAAAAACCATATTATATAGAGCTGAAAATAAGTATCAACTCATTAAAGATGGAATAAAATATATTGTAAGAGCTCATAAAATAAAAAATAACTATTCTCTCATAAACTCAGGGTAGATGAAAAGAATTGTAAATTCATGCAAGCAATTTTTACTGATGGTTGTAAAGGAAAAGAACCCTGATAAAACCAATGTATTTTAAGGTTGTGATGCTAAAAAAAAAGCTGATTTGGTTAAAGTTGTTTGAGAATATGATATCCTATTTCAAGAACCTAAAGGTCTTCCACCCAAAAGGGAAATAGTACATGTTATTCATTTGCAACAAGATGCTCCATTGCCTAACGTCGAAATGTACAGGTTATCCACATTAGAGAATGCAGAGATCAAGAAGCAGGTATAGGAGCTGCTCGATAAAGGTTTCATAAGACCAAGCACATCACCATGTGGATCTCCAATCGTGTTGGTGAGAAAGAAATATGGTTCGTGGAGAATGTGCATTGATTACAGAGAACTGAATAAAATAACGATCAAGAATCGTTATCCTCTTCTTCACATTGATGATCTATTAGATCAGCTGAAAGAAGTAATTTAATTTTCCAAGTTGGACTTGCGTAGTGGCTATCATCAGGTTAGAGTAGCAGAACAAGATGCATGGAAGACTGCTTTCAAAACAAAGCAAGGGTTGTATGAATGGCTGGTTATGCATTTTGGCTTAACTAATGCCCCTGCCGCTTTCATCAGAGTTATGAATAATGTACTCAGACCTTTTATTGATGATTTTGTAATTGTATATTTAGGACATTCTTGTTTTCAGTAAAACATGGGAAGGACATTTGAAGCATGTAAAGCAGACTTTAGATGTCTTGAAAAGAGAAAATCTCTATGTGAAGTTTTCAAAATGTGAATTTGGCAAATCATATTTAAATTATTTGGGTCATATTGTAAGGGGTGGTGAATTGAAGATAGATCCCTCTAAGGTTGAAATCATTGTGAATTGGCCTAAACCCAAATCGGCTACAGAAGTTAGGAGTTTCCTAGGAGCAGTACAATATTGGAGAAAGTTTATTGCTAATTTTTCCTTGATTGTAGCTCCCTTACACGCTTTAACAAGATTGAACAAGGTGTTTCAGTGGGGAGGCAAAAAACAAAAAACCTTTGACACCTTAAAAGAAAAATTTAGTACAACACCAGTACTAGCACTATCGATCTTCAATGGCCATTTGAGATTGAAATAGATGCCAGTGACTATGCCATGGGAGCAGTGTTGATGCAACATGGTAAACCCATATGCTATCATTCCGAGACTTTTAATTCTGCAATACTTAATTATCCCATATATGATAAAGAATTGTATGCATTAGTACATAGTGTGAAAAAGTGGAAACATTACCTAATGGGCGAGGAAAAAATTATACATACATATGATCAACCACTTCAATATTTGCACTCACAAACTAAATTGTAGAAATAAATACATTATAGTTGGATGTGTTTTCTACAACAATTTCATCTTGTCATCAGATATAAGAAGGGCATACACAATAAGGTTGCAGATATGTTATCCAGATCAATCATAAATGCATCTACCATAGCTAAGCATAACTCAGTAATGCATGAAAGCTACATTGAATAATATGCTCAAGATGTAGATTTTAAAGATGTATATGCAACTTTAAGTCATCGCAAACAAGTATAAGAATTGGATTATTATGTTAAGGACCAACTCTTGTATCACTTGGGAAAGTTATGCATTCCACAAACTGAAAGAGTTAACATAATCTGAGAAGCACATACTTCTCTTATATCAGGTCATTTTGGAGTAAGTAAAATAGTTGCACAACTGCAAAGGTTCTATTATTGGCCAAGAATGCATGAAACAATTTCAAGATATATTAAAGGGTGTACTATGTGTGCTAAAAGCAAGCCCAGTAATAGAAAATTAGGCTTTTACACTCCACTTCTAGTTCCTTCTCGTCCTTGGAAAAGTGCTTCCATGGACTTTGTTGGGGGGTTGCCAAAAGCTAGAAAAGGTCATGAGTATTTATATGTTATTATGGACAAGTTCAACAAAATGTGTATTTTAATATCTTGTAACAAGTAGATTACAACTGAACAAACAACGAAGTTGTTCTTTCAGCATGTATGGGTTCATTTTGGGTTACTCACTTCCACTGTATCTGATTGAGATTCCTGATTTGTTGGGAAGTTTTGGTCAAGTCTGTGGGAATTGATGGATACCATATTGAAGAAGAGCACAACATTTCATCCACAAACAGATGGCCAAATAGAGGTGGTCAATAGGACAGTGATCGAGTTTCTCAGGGGCTATTGCAGCAAGCATCCCAAGCTTTGGGATGAACATTTGTGTTATGTGCAACATGCTTACAACCGTGCTAAGCACTCTTCTACTCAGAGATCTCCTTTTGAGACTTGTTTTGGTTTTACACCAAAGTTCCCTTGGATTTTGTCTTTGGTAAAGGCATAACAATTGATGGACACAGTGATGTGGACAAAGCAACCATGTTCATTGAACATATCCAAGAAATTCACTAGGCAGTACAGGAATGGTTGGAAAGAAGCCAGACCAAGTACAAGGCAAGGCATGACAAGCATCAAATTGAGCATAACTTCCAAGTTGGTGATCAAGTCTAGCTGTACATCAACAAAGACAGAATGCAAGGTGAAGGTAAGAAGCTGAAGCCAATAAGGTATGGGCCTTTCAACATACTTGAGGAAATGGCTGAAAATGCTTTTCGCCTTGATTTGCCAACTTATATGCATATCTATTCAGTTGTTAATGCAAAGAACTTGAGGCTGTATGAACCTTCATTGGTTGAATATCTCGAAGAGCAAAGTCAGTTGACTTCTATCAATGATCTGTTGCCTGAATATCTCAATGAGTTGTAGGAAGACGCAGTTTTGGATAGGAAGGTGAGAACTATGCGCAGAGGGGATGTTGAGTACCTCAGAATCAGACTCAAAGATTCAAAACCAAGCAGTGCACGATGGATAGAGATTGGAAAAGTGAGGAAGTGGTATCCTCACTTGATCGATGCTTAAAAATCAACTTTTGGTGGTCTAAAAGCTTTTTCAACGGGAAGGTGTGATCGAAAATGAACCCTAAAACCCTCTAAGTCTTCATATACTTAAAAATTATCGCATGAGGAAAACATTAGAAAATGGTGGAAAACACTATCGCAAAGGAAAAAGCATGAAAAATGGCCAATAACAGAGTTTATCGAAGGCTTGAACAATGATGCAGAGGAGCCACTGGACCTGGCCGATCAATGGTCCAGATCTGATCGACATATCGCAATCAGACATGGCAAGCGGAGGCTACCATATGAAAGTTGTGATAGCGATCAACACAAGTCAATGAGGACCATCAATCAAGCGTGTAGATCAACGGTGCAGGTTAACTCACAATATCTCATTGGCAAAATACAAAGGAGTGCTTACCAAAGGCCCGGAGACTATGTGATATGCGATTGCGACATATCGCATCGCAATATCGCATCAAAGCAATACAAAGGAGCATGGCCGATACAAATGCAACTTGTGATAGCCAGAACCAATGGAGTTATGGATGAAGTTTAATATATTTTGAGTTCCAGTAAAAGGGTTTTTCTATGTATTTCGCATTTTTGTTAAATAAACGAAAAACAAAGGAAATGCGAATGGAGCAATAAAATGGATCCAAAAGGGTTTATACATGCAATGATATATGTTTCGAGTTCTGTAACGAGCGGGATTTTAGGCTAGCCTTAGGCGGTAAGTGGTATTGGATGGGCTCCTCCCGATCCCATCCACTGGATGACACGTGGCTTGAGAAAACCACCTTTTAGGGAGGGTAAGCCGCCCGAAATGAATAGCAACCGTTGGATCAATGATCATATAGATCAATGGTGGACATGCGATAGCAATATAAAGGTGGAACCAATGGAGTTATAAGGCAGAATTAATAATATTTCAAGTCCATAAAAAAGGTGTTTTGGTGGATTTTTACATTGTTGTTGTGTATTTCTCTATGTAAATAGAGAACAACTATTTTGGGAATTTCAAAAGCATAAATGGTCCCTTCTGTTTCAAAATAGGTGGCCACCATCCTTGAAGATGTTTAACAATGATTGCTTAATGCTTAGAGGGGATTTGAGTGGACAGAGGCCGAAAACTAGAGAGCCTAGAAGAGGAAACGAACAAACAATTCCGAATGGCTTAAAAGCCACAGAATGATAGAGACAGAGGCAGGCAATGCTAAGACAGAGAGAAAACAAAGACAGAGAACGAGAGGGAGAGTCTGTGTACTCAAAAAGACTTGGGGGATCCAAGTAAAGCCCTGTTGTTTTATTCATATTGTGTTGAGACTCAATTTGAGCTCACAATTGTAAAAACTCTGCTCCTGAAGACATAATAGAGAGGTCACCACTGAAAGCTGGACCATGAAACGTAACCCAAGATTTTTGGGTGAACTCTTTGATTATTTGTCATGTTATGTGTGTATCTGTTATGTTTTTATAACTGCTTCATTGTCTATATTAGTGGCAATCTTTTCGATCTGTTGCACTAAGTAATATAGTAAAATCCTACACAAGTATGTAATACCTTAATATTAGTCTAAGATTACATTTTCAGATCAATGATAAAGGCATTGAACCCAGAACTAAGAATTCATCTGAGAGAAAGATTGTATAAGTGTTTCTCTTAGCAGAGAAGCTAGAATCTAAAACGAGCTTGAACTAGAGAATTCACTTGTGCAACCATGGAGATATAGACATGAATGAATGATGGTTGTGAGTAGGGAAAAATCCATCTAGCATTTAACTAGAATGAAAGAAAATTTAGGACACGATAATAGAACCCTTACAACAAAAGTTACCTTAACTATAGGAAGTTTGGAATAAAAAGAACCACACAACAACCTATGGATTCATTGTATGAAATAAGGGGGAAGACACTCTAAGCGTGCTATGGGAAACAACGAAAGAAGGGTGGTTAACCCTGTTTGCCCATGCTATATGATGGTTACTGATGAGCCTCTAAATTAGACATAAATTAAGGCCCATCTGACCATCCTTCAACACATTAAACCTCTATTTTGCATTATATAATGTATTTTTCACTTCAATATGTTCATTAGGAAAGTTTATGGATAATTGCATATTTGTGGCTAATATTATTTATTTTTGTTGAATATTGTGAGAATATTGGGCACATTATAAAGATTTGGAGGAGGAGATAATTTAACGATTTTCTCCCTACTACATAAAGATCAATTCTAAATAATAAATCAAGAAGATATTCTGAAATAGTTTCACAAATTATGGAGCTGCTCCAATGATTGAGAAAATCTAGGAATGTGTTTCTTGTCACTTAATGTAGATTCCTAATATTGGGAACCAGATCCACTAATTAAGGGATTTTGGTGGGGAAAGCTTCTTCCTTTCATGGAGAATTCTTCCTAATCATTTTATATAAGTACTAAGTCAAATTTTACTTTAGGGGCTGATTTTTAATAGTCTTCTTATGGAGAGAACTCATATCTTTGCAGCTCCAATGTCATTTGATGCAAGGATGTAATTGTATTGATGGAAATAACGAAGATTGGTACCATGTTCAACTTCTAAATCTTGGTGTCCTCCATAGGAATCTGGGTTTCCTTGGGCTTTGCCATCCCATGAGCATTAGAGTCCTTTTGTATCATTCACTTTTCTTCTTTTCACTTCTTATTCACATGCATCTCTTGTTCTTGTCTTTTTTTTTATATCTATTTTTGCATTTAGTATTGATGACTTCTTGTTGCACGATTGGGTTAAATAATTGAAGTAAGTTCTTTTTCAGGATCACAAACATCATTTCATCCATAGAATAACTTTGGAAGGCCATAGTAATCATCGAGTTACTTGGATTAGTTTTCTTTTTCCCAAATCTAGATTTTTGGAAGCCCTTTGTGGCAAATAACAATAACTTTCTGCTCTATTTTAGAGCATGCTAACAAGCTTCAATTGAGTTGATTCCATTTGCAATAGAAAAAAAAAAATCTAGTTAATAAAAACAATTACCCCATTTCATTTGCACTTGATTATGTTAGGCATTTGATAGATTTACTGGCTCACTAGTTCTCGAATTTCTAGATTTTGGACTAGTAATTTTCTGTTATTTTTTAACATGGGCTAACAGAGGTATTTTTGAGTGATTCTACTTGGAATGGAGACCTAATACATCCTTGTCAATAACCAAATTTGTCCCATCCAATTTGGATTTGGTTTTTTTGGTCATTCGGTGAATTATAGTTTCCTATAGTTAATCTGCAATTTCATGTAGTAACTACAAGATCTCTTGTAGCAGCCTTCCAACATGTATATACTTCCCCATATTTGCTCAAGAAACTTGGTTATTGTCCCTTAGCATTGAATAAAGAACCCTAAGCTCTAAATAAATGATTAGGGAAGACTAAATACCCCTTAGAATTTGCCCCTTTGCCCATGCAAAACAATTTAGCAATTTGGGCTAATAGACATATTTATGAATTAGATAATACAATGATGATTTTCACATCTAATAAACTCTGTTAATGGACCTAAACTCTTTGAAATGTAATGATTGACATTTAATTTATCAGATTTACTCTATGAAATTACAATAAGTTTCTTTCCTTGTATTTTCTTTCTTACAATAGGTTAAGGTTTCCATTTGAAACATTTCATTTTCTGCAATTAGTTTAGGATCTGAATTTATTACATTCAATCCATTACATCATGACATCAAATGAATGACACATTGGATACTGCACATATAGTGTTGATACATCTTAAGTTTGCATGAACTCCGGGTTGATAATTAATGTTGGTAGGCTTGGGAGTTACATCATTCTTATTGCAATACTGAGGCTCATGAGTTACCCTTTTAGTTCGGATTGCCAAATTGAGTTGTGCTAGAGAGTGGTGAACTTCTATTTGAAGCACGACTTAATTATGCGAACAAAAGAAACAATTAATGAGTGAAAAAATTATAAATTATAAGGGGAAAATTTTGTGAACAGAGTGACACCAGAGATGTGTGAATGGGGCAAGTTAGCTCAGGAGAAACATAGACAAATTCACCAAAACAACTTTAACATTCTTGGGGCATATTTCGTCCATAAATACATAAGTGAGGGAGAATGGGTTGGGCCAGTAGAATGAATTCGCCAGTATTCTCACTGTTCCTAGTCTCATTAATGGGGAAAGCACATTATCTATGGAGGAAATTAGGAATGGAACCCCTCAATAAATATTAACATCGAGTCGTTACAAACCTAGCAATGAATCAAACAGAAAATCTCTTCTTTTTCCCATCATTCAAAGCTAAGAATGACATACTGGGTAAAGTAAAGAAACACAGTCAGAAACCAAGTGGGTAACCCAGCAACCAAGAACCCGTGTGAAAGACCCTGGTGGTTCTTGTGTTCCCTATAGGAGAAGCCAACACATTAACACTTAACTAAACTAAACCTGTGAAAGGAAACAAAATAAAACAATGGCTACAAATGGAATTGAAGCTGAGAACAAATTACCCCATCTTGGAAACATCGTGATGGGGTTCGTCTCTAGAACTTTTTTCTTCTCATGGAGATGAAGGAAAAGCCCCGTAGGTGATCTGAGAGGAATGTGCAATAGACAAGTGACAAGTTTTAAAGATGACAAGGGGTTCACAAAAATAAATAGAAAACCACTGAACACTGAAACCATCATGATGAATACATATACCTGGAGAAGTGTCATGGCCATAGAATAGCATGGCATCTATTCTAACGTCAAGGGCCAAGTGCTAAGGAGGAGCCAAAGGTGATGCATCGTTGCCACCAAGAGGAAGAGCCAACAACGCAAATGAGCGAAATGATCAAGCGAATAAGGTTACCAACAATTTAGGGTTAGAAGAGTTAACATGAGTCGTTAATGTCCAACCTCTCATCTCCACCATCCACGGATCATCATCAATCCCAACACTGCCACTATGGTCACATGATCTACATGTGACAATGGCCAACATGGAGATGTATAGGAGGGTAGCTAAAATCCTAAGGAAAAATGGCGCATAGCATATGGGTCACATTATTGCTTGGCGCTATGGTGTGGTACCATGGATACAATACATTCCATTTCTTAATTAGAACCTAAGGAGAAGAGTTAAGTTAGTAACATAGAGTATAGAGTGTGTAATGCAATCCATAATAACCATGCCCAAGGGAAGGAATGTTTTCCCTAACCTTTAGGTTATATGTTGGTTAGAAAGGAGGATGCGATATTTCCCTCAACCATAGACTAATAGCATGGTTAATCACCTAAACGGGTAAGGAAATAAATTTCCAGAATGTTAGTAACCCATAGGCTCAGAATTACAACTCTTAAACTAAAGTGACACATTTTAATTAACGAGAGACAACACTTTGAGAATTTGTTGTAAAGCATTATTGTGTTAAATTTCCCTATATCGATTAAATACATAATTCAGGAAAAAAAAGTACTATGGGAAAAAAATGGTTGAAAGGACTGAGGTATGTTACACTGTCGCGGCACACTGAGAAGAATATTATAAATAATTGCTCAGAAATCTCTTTAAATCTTTCGAAAGTATATGATCCTTTGTCAAGTATGAATGGATTCTTAAAATGTAACTTTAACTGAAGTATTACTATTAAAGAATCAATTCTGAATAAATCTAATGCACATTTTACAAAGTGAATGACGTCTTATGTTGGTTGCCAGATATAGATAATTCGAAGATCACACTGGTTGAAAAATATTGATCTGAAAGGTTCACATGAATGTTGTTTGTTTCTCAATTTATCAAGTCCTCGAATAGGTGAGGAAAGTTATGAATCATCATAAGGTTCGTGTGACCTGAAGTTGGTTTTCATACCGCAAGTCTGGCCGCCTATCTATGAAGCAAACACTCCAGTGATCACCGAGGTGATTGTAGTAACTTATGAAACAATTTTACATGTTGGGTTACCGTTAGTGCTAGCGTATGAGGACATTGCAGGACACATCTTGAATTATTGTGAAGAAATAGGGAAGTGCCGCCAAGGTGCCGTCAGGCCGCTCGACCATAAGCCCCCCACCCATCAAAAGCAAAACCCTAACTGACAGGAGCTCGACTGCTAAGGCGCCATCGTGAGCCTGTCGAACTTTCGATCTATGGGAGAGGTAACGTGTGAGGTCCATCAGGGTGCGTATACACGCTAGATTAATAAGGCCGCTATCGGCTCAATTGATAAGGAGAGAAAACGAACAACTCTCTTTTAGGGCCCCTCACCAAATAAGCATCCATACACCCCAAAAGAGAGGAGAGGTCCGTCAGGGTATGTAAACAAGCTCGACTAATACATTGAGACTAGCCCTACCCTAAACTCAAGTTTAATTAAATAAAAAATTATTAAATAAAAAATAAAATAAATTACACTTGCATAATATCACTGTTATTACCGAATGGAAACCCAACCGGAGTAATCCATAATGCACATACCGTGAGAGCATGATGACTTTTTGGTTAGGTCAATAAATCAAAATTTAAACGAAACCTCTAGTTTATCACGAAGTTAATCTAGAAGAGTCTAAGTAATTTTTATTTTATTTTATTTTTTATATATAAATTGAAAATTAAAAATTTTAATTTTGATTATTATAATACGTTATAGTTTAAAATATATTTTGTAATAAATTTAGTGCCTAAAATACTTCAAAACACTTTAATGATGCAAAACCCAAATCCTTGCTTCTTTCAATGACTGAGTACTGTTTAAAATGATCAACTATCATTCCTGGTTTCAATTACTCATCTAGGTTTCAGCTTCTTTCAATAACTCGTTACTGCTTAAAATAATCAACTACCATTGCTGGTTTCAATTACTCATCTTGATTTCTGTACGGCTTGTTTTAACTACTCATCTTGGTTTCTTTAGTGTTTTAATGACGTTTAATGGTTAACTAATTAGGAGATTAGTAGTAGATTTTAGGCCTCGGTATAGGACATTTTATATATATTGCAGATTTCTTGCATCTTTATATGAAGTACATTCTAAGTATTTTTATATCAATTATAAAATTTTGATATATCCATTATAAACTCTGTATATTTTTATATAAAAAAATTATATTTATGTAGTCAGATTTAGGCATCTTTATATCAATTATAGAACTTGTGTATTTTTAATAATAAAAAATTTATATTATGTAGTAGATTCTAGGGTACCTATATCAATTATAAATTTTTGATAATATTTATGTAGTATTATTTATATTAAGAGTAAGATTTTAGGACACAAAACAACTATATCCTGAAAGTGGTTTTTTATTTTTTAATTTTAAAAACATGAAAGTAATTATCTCCATTATAAATTCTTGAAATATCAATTATAAACTTTATATATCTTTAAACTTAAGAATTTTATATTTAATTGTAATAGAATTCTAGGCATCTCGTATCAGTTATAAATTTTGTTATATCTTTAATATAAAAAATAGATTCTGGGCTCTCTATATCAATTATAATTTTTATAGTCTTTTTATAACGGTATTTTATATATGAAGAGAAAGATTAGGACATCTAACATGTATATTCTGAAAGAGTTTTAAAAAAAGATATTTTTTAATTTTAAAAAAACTTTGAAAATGTATTTATATTAATTACACAATTTTTTTTCATAGATAAATTATAAACTTGTATATCTTCTATAAATTTTTTTATATTTATTGTAGTAAATTCAAGCATCTCCATAATAAATTATAAATCCTATATATTTTTAATAATAAAAAATATATATTTATTATAGCAAATCTAAAGCCTTTCTATGTTCAATTATAATTTTTTTATAATCTTTATATAGTATTTTAATATAAGGGTAAATTTAGGACATCTCACACTTATATCTTGAAGTGGCTTTTATGATTTTCTTAATTTTAAGAACTTGAGATGCATTATGCAGTACTCTTTACTTCCTCGTTTCTTTTCGTTGTCTGCTGGGTTGCTATTACTGTTCTTCTCTGCTCACAAAGTGTTATGTTTTCCCCTTGATCGTAACTGTCTCTCTCCACCAAGTATTTAATTTGACATGGTTATCCTAAGAACAATGACAAAAGTAAAGCGTATCCTAAAACTTACATATCAAGTGTGCTGTTCTATCAAGCCTACCAAACACACACACTAAACATAGGGTTTAGATATTACACATCTATCATATTGCTTGAGTGATGAAAATTATATTATGTATGAAAATCCTTCCATTGGAACGGATGTCTACTCTAATTTCTGGTGAGGGCCAACTTCATGCGATAGATCTCATGAAATTTAATATGACGAATGTTAATGCATACATTTTATCCCTTGCAATGTACTAAATGGATGGAAGCTATTATGTTGTAGAACTTTCAATAATCTCTTCATCGATGAAAGCTGCTTGAATGTAACCCGCAAATTTCTTTGTGGGCTCTATTTATTCTCTTTTACGAATTAGTGTTCGATGATATTAATGAAAGCTCATTGAATGCAATTTGCAAATTTCTTTGTGTGCCCTATTTATGCTTTTTCAATGAATTAGCGTTCTTGATTAACGTAACGGTGGTTGACTTTTTCTTCGATAGTGATGGATAGTGATGAATATATGAGGGGCTGTGCAAGTCCATCGAGTGGAGAGGTTCATTTTACTACCCAGAATGAGGGGTATGTGCATGTTTGTGAAGTTGATATGTGACATTTAAAAAAAAAAAAAAATTAAAAAAAAAAATAAATTATGTTTTAAATAGAAAAAAAAAATTAAAAAAAAAATAAATAAATTATGTTTTAAATAGAAAAATAATGTCGGCTATAATAAAAACCAGTATGAGGAGATGTGTAAGTCTCTCAGTTCGTCCTTCCAGTGGGCATGTTCTTTTAAGAAAAAAAAATATGGTCTAGATAGAAAAATAATATGGGGTGTAATAAAAAAAAAATGAATACTTTGTAAAGTAATTTAAGGTAAAAAAAAATGTGAGTAAGAAGTTTAAACTTTATGCTTTTCAACAGTATTTTGATGAGATATTTATATAAACTATTTGAATATCTATGTTAACTAATTTATGTAGGTGTCAACTTCATATATATTTATCTATAGAAAAAATGTTGAAATAAAATATTTTAGTACTAATAAATATTTATTATACTTAAAAATATATTAATAATAAAATACCATTTTAATTTTCCATTAAATGTCTTATTGTACATGTTATGTAAAATATTTTAATGTCAACTATGTATATGTTATACATCATTTAAAAAATATTATGTATTTATCATGAAAACAATTTTTTATGGTTAAAACTTTTGTTTGGTCCTATATATATTCCTTTCAAAAATACAATTTAAATAATCAAAAATTACATATTGTATTTTTCACTCAAAAGAAGTTTACATGTGAAGAAAATTTGTCCTTCTGGGATCATGTTAGATTTGTATTTGAGATGGATCTATAAGTATTATAAACAAATCAAAGATTGAGATTTATCTTCAAAGTAGTTGTGTTTTTTACCATTTTAATTAAATTGATTTTTTAAGAAAATGTCATATGAACAAGTTTCATATGAAGTGAGTTATGGTTTTTTGGGCATGGATACCATGGCATTGTAACCAACCCTATTTACAAATTAAGAATCTCCATTGTAAAGTAAAGTTAAATCTCCATGATTAAGAATGTTGTTCAATGCTTTTTTAGCTAAGTATATGTTTCACTTCTATATCAATTCTTGTTATTATTTAATAACAATAATAATAATAATTCAAAATAAAATTATAATTTTGTGGTTTTTATGGTTTTCTTAATTTTAAGAACTTGCGATGTATTATGTAGCAAGTGTTAGTTAGTGTTTTGATGCTTATTATGGATTGATGTCTATCATTATTTACCACACATTTAATTTGTACTGCAGGATGAATCTGGTGATTAGTCATTGACATGAATGGACATATTGAATGGATTATGTTTAGACTAATTATTTTTAGACACCTTGGCCCATTAGCAAGGTTCACTTTAGACAACACGAGTCTCCATATAGATAGACAGATAGTGGTAAATTGCACTAAGTTAGAGACACCACAATGAGCTTAGAGTAAGAATTAGCAAGAGGACGCAAAGTTGGTTTCTATGGGTAATCTTGTCCACAATAATCCACTTGGAATGATGGAGGAATAAGTGTCACAAGAAACCTGATGATTTGGTTGCCTAGGCTATATACAAATTGACAAAGTTCGATGGACCACACTTGGGGTTTGTGACGGACAATTGAGGTGCCCTCAGGCATAAACTACGATGGATTGTAATCATGGGGTGCATTGATCAAGTGCACACCACCAGCTACAGATCCATCATGCATAATTGGGTGCCTTGTGTGCATTATTGGGTACTACTAGGTGCAATCGAAGGAACTCAGATGATTTAACAAAGTTGCATGGACTTGAAAAAGCCAGGGACAACTAAGATGACTAGGATGACTAAGACATGTTGGATAGAGTTGTTTTGGAAAGAATTGAGATGCAAATGGATGCGTTGGTTGACTTTCACATATAGGAATGATCAAATGGGCTAGTCAAGTAGACAAGATGACATGGATAGACTTTAGATGATCTGGAAAACTTGACGTGATTTGTGTTGACATGAAAACTGGTTGATGGACAAGACAACTGAGGGCCACTAGTCAATTTCATGGTGCTTTGGTCCACCTTAGAACACAGGGGTTTTTTAAGTGTATGACAAGCTCGTATAAAATGGAGGATGCCTTAATTTCCAAGGAAATAAACAAGAGGTGCCATGTCATTCACAAGGAGTGGAAGGAGTTCCATGATTTTACCATGTTTAGAGTTGCGAATAATGAAACAAATTGCATTTCCTATGTGAGAATATGAATGGCATGCGATTTGTATTAGATATTATGGTTGCTTCAGGGCATTAGGTTATGCGAGTCTGTTGTAAAGTTTTGAAGAAGGCTATTTTCCTGACACTCTTTATACATCTGTAATAGAGATGTAATTATAAGGTTTCAACTCTCTTTTTCTTTACGGGTTGGATTGACAATTATATACATTATTTTCCTTTGTAACTGTACCCTATAAAATGAGGCACATGTAGTTAGTTACGCTCCTCTATTGTATCATGTAAATGTTCTTCTCATAATAAACTGTTTGGTACCTACGTAGGGTGTCTCCCATACATGTTTTGTAGTTTGTATGTTTTATTATTGTTTGATGTTTATGTTCATTGCATTACTTTGAATTGTCTAAGTTTCAGTACTATTGGGATGTTTGAAGGCTATGGTTGCATGCATGCCTCTTATTGGATGAGTTGGATTATTGTAGCTTAATGCCTCTCTTAAGAAATAGGTATGTAAATCTTTCGATTAGATTATTTGGATTAGAAAACTTTGGATAGAGTATTGGAGCATTTGAGGGTAGCATTTGTGATGGTCATTTTCCACCCTATTTGGAATGTTGAGTTGTGGAAGGTGGCTTAATAATTGGAGGCAATAATCACTTTACTTTGGTAAAAAAGAATTTTATAGGTAGATTGAAGTGCAACACGAAGGGTTCCTATTGGGCATGAGGATGAAAATTCACAAGGAGTTGGTTTGCAGTCACATATGTTGTGATAGTCATGGGGGAGTTCTATGTACATAATCATGGAAATGTTAGTCAAAATAGTGATGCAATAGTAGGTTTGGAGGTGCAACACTTATACATTTAGACAATATTCTTAACAAAGGTTTCATTGTAGCATCAATATGAAACTACACTTTATTAGACTTAGATTTCAATGAAAGTAACAAAAGGCATTGTTGATAGAGGTTGGGTAAAGGAACTTGTCCAAAGGAAGAGATTAGATAGATGGTTGGATGGATATATATGATAGAATTGAGGAAAACATATCCTTGAGAATGTTATTACGGATGTAAATATCTTTTAGTGAGGGGGGATGTAAGGCCCTTTCCTTGAGTCATATGAGGCACCTCTGTTGCATGATCACCTTGGTTGCTAGTGACCAGCAAATATTGACGTATTCGATGAATGATTCCTAGACAAATTAGTTTTGGAAACCTTGTCCATATGGAAAGGTACACCATGCAAAATTTAGCCTCCCATATAGATAGATAAGGGACATCACAAATAGTCTAACACTGACGAAGTTAAATACACTAAAAGAAGCTTGGAATTGGACCTAGATACAAGAGGAAAAAAATGTGGTTATGATTAACCTTGTCCATAGTCATGCGCTTGGCATGAAAAATGTACTGTAATTCACATAGACTATAGTGGAAAACCCAATAAGGTGAATGAAGATAGAGATAAACCCTAAGAAAGAACTTAAAAAGAAAATAGAGAGGCATGTTCACCTATGCCTTCAAGGGAGAAATCACAAGAAAAATGCTCTAAATACAAGAATAATTATAAAAGGAAATTATATAATCTTCTACCTAATATATGGCTATCCATAGAGAATCTTAACTACCTATAGGGCCACTTATAATGATATCCTACTTACTAATTTGGGCCTTATTAACAAAGAGAGCCATTTTCACAATGAGTAGGTATTAACCGACTATTTAATGATGCTTATTCAATGAAGGTGACCTCATATATTATTAAAGAATATAAATAAAAGGGTTAGAGTAGGACCCTAACATGTCCCCCCTTCCCCTACTCCACGCTTTGAAAGTAGCATCCTCCTCAAGAATGAAGGTGAGCACATTATTGTAGAATCATTATTAGTTCCCTTATGGAATCTTTTGGTTGCATATCTTTCCATTGGATCAATACTTCCTTGATCATGTGCTAGTGCAACTAACACCCTTTGGTATCCAATATTAGTTCTAGCTAGAGATAAATTGAACATCTTCATCAAGTATTGGTAGGTGGGTCTGCACGTTGAATTTTGGTCCCATAACCTTTTTCAAATGAGACACATGAAAGATTGGATGAGTCTTGGAGTGGGTTGGGAGAGCCAACTTGTAGGTCACTTGGACGATGGGTTGTATGATCTTATTGTGACCACCAAACATAGAAGCTAGTTTCTAGGTAACTTTATTTTTGAATGGTGTTTGTTTATAAGGTTGCAAGTGAAGGAACACATTATCTCTTTTGACAAATTATTTCTCAAATATATCTTGATTAGCTTTTTATTTCATTCAATTTTGCATCATAACCAAGATATGCTTAAGAATAGAGATAATGGATTCTTTGGCTTGATGTGATTAATCTACTCCATGAATCTCATATGTGCTTCATTAACAGAGGATTTTGTCCACAAAAAGCTTCATATGGTGTCATTTTGGTAGCTCTATGAAAAGTGGTATTGTACCACCATTCGATAAGAGGAAGTGAATATGTTCACTAGAGTGGATTTATGGAATAAATGCATCACAAATAGGTTTCTTAGCACTTGGTGACCAATTTTATTTGACCATGATTTTGAGGATGATATGCCATGCTTCTATTATTATATATCTTGAAATTTAAGTCACTCTTGCCAAAATTTGTAACCAAATATGGAGCCTTCATCTAGGAGAATGGAAGTGGGCATGCAGTGTAGCTTAAGTATTTGATTCATGAAGGCTTGAACAATTGAATGAGAGTGAAAGGATGAGCTAGGGAAAA
The DNA here is from genome assembly GCA_000404065.3 of Pinus taeda. Classification (NCBI taxonomy): domain Eukaryota; kingdom Viridiplantae; phylum Streptophyta; class Pinopsida; order Pinales; family Pinaceae; genus Pinus; species Pinus taeda. Next base: position 35,718 of record APFE030437570.1, on the reverse strand, counting down.
AAATGAACATCTTCTGAAAGAGGGTCAACCACCACCATGATGACTAATTTGTTGCCTTGTTTTGGTAGTCCCACAATAAAATTGATTGAAACACCTATTGATATTTGTGTTGGAATTCATAGAGATTGTAATGCCCCTAAAATCCTCACTGTATCTCTCTTATTTATTTGGAAAACATCATAGGATGATACATAATCCAAGATATATGCTTCAATGCCTTCCCAAAATAATACACACTTAGTACTTTCATTTATTTTATGAAAACCAAAGTGACCTACTATCTGTGATGAATGTAGCTCTTGTAAGACCTGTTGTTCTAGGGTCAAATATTTTTCCAAAACAATGTCTCCTTCACGCCATGACGTATCTTGTCTTCATGTATAACGTTTAGGTGGGTGCAATCTATCTGAAGCTACTCGATGAGTTGTCTTAAAGTATCTGTTGCCAGCCATTCTGTATGGAATTTCTTGAGCCACACTGGAGTTGGTAATGATAAGGGAAGGAGTGACCCTTCCTCCTTAAATGGTTTGGATAAAACATCAACCACAACATTATTTTTACCCTTCTTATATATGATCTCATAATCATACCCGAACATCATGACCCATTTATGTTTCTCTCATGTAAAAAACCATTGTTCAAGAAAGTACTTGAAATAATGATGGTTAGTCTTGATTTGAAAATGCCTCCCTAAGAGATATGGTTTCCAAGTCCCCATTACATGAAAGATAACAATCATTTCCTTCTCATATGTGGATTTTTCCCAAATTGTGATCATACAATTGTTTACTTGTGAATGCTAAGAGGCATATTTATTGCATCAATATTGCTCCTAAAACTCTACCTAGAGTATCACATTCTAAGGAGAAAATATTATTAAAGCTAGGCACTGCTACCATTGAACTAATGCACATGGTATCTTTTAAAACAATGAATGCCTATGCTACTTCCACACTATAGATAATGGCATTCTTTTTAAGCATCAAAGTTAGGTGAACTACAATTTATTCATAATTTTTCACAATTTTTTTGTAGTATCCTATAAGTCCCAATAATCCCCTCGAATTCTTAAGTGTTTTGGGATGGGGCCATTCTTACATAACTACCACTTCCTTGAGAACAACTCACACTCCTTCTTGAGTCACAGTGTGTCCCAAATATTCAACCTTAGGATCCCTAAAAGTACATATGGAGTGCTTCAAGAATAATTGGTTGTCTTTAAAGAGTTGTAAGGATTTATCAACATGCCCTTTGTGTGATTCTTGTACTTTACTATAGATTAAGATATTATCAAGGAAGACTAGCACAAAATTGTGTAGGAAGGGTTTCAAAATATTATTCATGAGGCTTTGGGAGGTGGATGGAGCATTAAAAGACAAATACACATCACTAGAAACTCATAAGTACTTTCATGTGTTTTGAATTTTAGCTTAAGAATTTCTATCTATTTCATCTTAATTTTGCGGTATCCTAAACATATATCAAGCTTACGGAAAGCCTCTTCTCCATGAAGTCCATCTAGGAGATAATCAATAATAGGGATGGGAAACTTGTCTTTGATCATGAACTTATTTGATAGCCTTAAAATTAGGAAACATGTACCAAGCTCTTTTCTTATTTAACGCCATGACTACTAGTGTTGAGTAAGGGCTTCTACAAGGTTGTATAACCCCTGCTTCCAATAACTCTTAAATGATCTTTTCTACTTCATTATTTTATACAGAAGCATATCAATAAGAATGCTGATTTTGTGATTAACTTTCTATAATCCGAAGAATTCCATGGTCATACTCTCATTAAAAAAGAGATAAGCCCTTTATTTCATCAAAGTCATAATGATGTTTCTTAATAGCTAATTGCAAATCTAGACAGATTTATTGTGTTATGATATCTATAAATTATACTATCTCTAAATTATATGGCATTAACTTAGACAATTATATCAGAATGACCTTTCATAAACAACTTCTCTATACAATGAAAACGGAATAATACGGAATAATGCTTAAATTTCCTCAAACTACTATGAAAAAAACATTATAAAAATAAACCATTAATTTAGAAAGAAATTCAACCTAAAACAATGCTAGGGAGCTAGGGAAGTTGGCAGGTGCATCTGACTAACAATTGTGTTGAGACATTGAGAGGCATCAAAGCTCACCAATTTCCTTTCTAAAGCGAGAAATATGACAAATAAAACGGTATATTGGTCTAATCAAACCTGCTGTGCCTATAGGTTTAAAAAACAACGGTGGCAACGAAGAGAAACTGCTCGGTATGCACGGTTGATTTGCATCAAACTTCACACGAGAAAAACATAGAGAATATGATAAATATTTTTTTATTTATGAGGAGATAAAGGATTGTATTTTTTTTAATTGTTAAGAGCTTGTATAAGTCCTAGATAACCCGGAGCTTTCAGTGAATATGGTTAGATGATACAAGAGTATATTATATAAAAAGATGGTTCTGAAAAATAAATGTACGAGTCTATAATTAAATTTATTATACTAATTATAGCTATTAGATAAGATAAATGTATGAATTAAAATAAATTAAAATATTAAAAAAAAATCAAAATAAAATTTGAAGTTGAACCAATCATAGCCCCCATAAAAACCGATGGATATAGGTATATTATATTAGAATAATTCCAAACCATATTTTATACCAAGAACGACAAAACGCTATAATGTCCCCCTATATAGCCATCATACCTATATCCATTTAAAATTATCGTAAATCTATGTTTAATTTATCATAAAACTAAAGAATAATTAAAATAAAATGTTTCTATAAATTTTATTAATTATTATTACTTAAAATATATGTAAATAATATTGAAAACAATTAAGTTAATGGTTAAGGAAGTATATATTTTATTTTTAAAAATTATTGGTTTAAATTTAAAAGTAGATAAAATATAAATAAAATATGTATGATTTCATAAACTTTAGCAAATTAAATGACTAAGTGAGTAAAGATGGGTCCCTTCCCCACAAACAACCACACTAATTTGATGTATGGATTAGCATTAACTTCCTCTTAGTTTTTCTTCTTCTTCTTATAATAATATTGACTTCTAACTTCTTTCCAATTCTATTATTTAATAGTACCTCTCTATATTATTATTATTAATGACCATTGTTTTAGCTATTAAATTTGTTTATAGTATGCATAATATACCTAGATTTTAATTCACATAATTATATTATGAGTTGTAAAATAGATTTTTAATTTAATAATATTATGAGTTGGTGTTTAATAATATAATAATAATAATAATTATTATTATTATTATATTATTAACTGTATTTTTTATAATTTTTTAAATACTAAAAAAAAGATATTTAACAAAAGTAAAACATATTACACCAACTCAATAATATATGTGGTTTTTTATTATTTAATTAATAACCCAAAAACTATTTATTATTATTAAATAATTTTTTTTAATAATTTTAAATATACTAAAAGAAATCTATTTCACAAAAATAAACACCCTTGCACATACTTATTGAATTTTTATGGTGTGCATTAATATTGAAGATTTTAACTCAATGATATATGTGATTTTGATATATGTGATACTTTAGACATTGTAAATAATTATTTTTTTTAAATTTGTTTAGTTAATTTTGTTGCAAATTGTAAAACATCTTTGCACATAATGGCCGTGGTTTCACCTATTGAATTTGTATAGTTTATATTAATATCTAAAATTTCAACTCAATGATGTATGTGATTTTGTTAAATTTATTATTTTAGATACTGTAAATATTTTAAATAATGTATAATTTATATGATTTAAATGTTTGGAAAAATAATTCAAGACACAAAATTTATTTATGAATTAATAATAAAAAATTATATCACTCTATTTTAATTAAAAAAAAACATTAAACTGCATCCTATTAATTAATAAATTGTTAAGTAATACAAATATATTATTTAACTTACTATTTGTGATCTTTCCAGCTGTAAACCTTATTTTCATTTATCTACCGTGATATGATTTTACCATAATGTGACGTTTGTGCTTACATGAAAAGATTACTCCAGGTTTACAATTTTTTTTTTTTAAAACCGATTTCTATTTTGCAATATGTTTCCACGTCCTCTATATGCTACGGATATGCTAAATATAAATGTGTTGTGTGAGAAGTATGGCAGCAATTCTGGGAAAATACCGAGTACACGAAGAAGGCACTGAAACGTCCAGTCCAACATCGCTTCAAAACGTAAAGGTAAACTTCACCCAAAGCAAACGAATGCGATATATGTTTATGTTTTGTTGTAATCTTCACAGTAATCGAATGCAATGCCTTGGGAGAATATATATATATATATATATCAAATATGTGTCCATTATAGTGATCTCTGGTTTAAAATTCATGCCATTTTCATTACAAATAAAGTAAAGGAATTTGGTATTATGTTTATGTTTAATTTCTAATACAGTTACGTGATGTTTATTGTTTTAAAAAAAAAACTTGTAAATCTTTCTTTAAGCTATAAAATCATGGTTATCATAACATTTTCTCCGTACTTTCTGTTATCTTGCCAATAATGGTTTTTTTATTATCATTTCTTCTCATGTACTTGCAGTAGTGTTCACATAATATTTCAATTTCATGCGTTTCAGTTTCAGCGTTATAAATTGCCTATCACGAAAGATAAAACGATCTCTCCAGTGACTGGTCAAGAATTCATGTTCTCATCATCTTTCGTAAAATTGAATCCACCACGCAAATTTCTCTACTATAGGATAACCATATCCTTCCTTCATCTAAAAGAATATTTCAGAAGAGAAGAAACAATAATTCATATATGAAGTTGCTATGTCGGAATGATATCCTTCATCATTATTAAAAAAAAAAAGAGCACTCCTCTTACTGAAAGAATGATATCCTTTGCATGTTATTTAAAATATTAAATATAATCAAAATTACTTACTAATAAGTTTTGGTGATAGATTAACAAACATGATTTATTTTTGCCTTCGTTACTTCATCTATTATATTTTATAAAAAATAAATTAGCAATTGTCTCAAAAGTACAAAGAGAGGTCGATAGGATTGGAATTGCTGAATTTTTCTAGAAGAGTTAATTGCTTTGTGGATTTTTTTTTTGGACTGGATCATTGTGCAATTACTTTTATTTAGATGTTTTGTTTATATGAACACATTAAATGTCTTATTTCATTTCAGAGTAAGTTAATTACCCAAAATCAAGAGGTTAAGTTAATTACCCAAAATCAAGAAACCTCTATAGATGGCCAAGCATATACGAAGCTTGCCAGTGACCAAGGTAATAACCACCATGACTATCCCTTACCAATATATTTCATTGAAAACCATAATTGTATATTGCATTTAAAAAGTCAAAACATAATATTAGAAAACATGTTGATATATTGCTATTAAAAAGTTAATTCCATTAGAAACATGATATTATTATTATATTTTAAGAAATATATAAATTATATATATATATATATATATATGTATAGAATGATACTACATTGAAAACCATGATTGTATATTACGATTAGAAAGTCAAAATATAACATTTCAAACCATGCTAAATATGACATTACAAACCTTAAATGTCAAAGGGAGAACTTAGAAGTTGGAAATTAAATGACCACAATCATTCCCAAGACCATGTCTATAGAGACGTTAAAAGACCATGGTCAATGCCAAATTAGGAGGCCGGAAGGCAAAAACAAAAATAAGAAAATACCAAATAGTTGCTAACATTACATGTAGCAAGAATAAAGGAAGCACTTCTTCCCCGTGGATGCCTTCTTGATTGTGATCACACTCCCCTTAAGATGACTATCTAAACATGAACACACATGCTCGCCTGAAGACAACCATGCCTAAAGACGACCATCTAAACATGAACACACATGCTCGCCTGAAGACAACCATGCCTGAAGACGACCATCTAAACATGAACACACATCCTCGCCTGAAGACAACCATGCCTGAAGAAGACCATCTAAACATGAACACACACGCTTGAAAGGAGGAACAACACACCACACACTATTCAGATCAGCTGATAAAGTATTATAAATTCTTGAAAATCTTTATATATATATATCAAAATAATGCCAAAAAATTTCTTGAAAATCTTTATATATATATATAAAAATAAT
>APFE030437570.1:2530-27578 GCA_000404065.3 Pinus taeda | reverse complement strand
TTTCAGAATCTTTTGAATCGCAATGGCATTCATGGCCACATAGCTGACTAAGTGCCGACCTTCTCGAATCATTGCTCATGATCATAGCAAAGAAATGTTTAATACGCCACATATACCTTTGATAACCAGATGCAAGATGTAGATGTAACAAACATCTCGCACGAGAACTGAAGCAACCCACTATAGCAGAAACTTCTTTTGTAAGCTCGTAAAAGAAAATTTTGTGACAGACTGTAAGAAGACGTGTCCGAAAAAGCAAAGGTAGACACATTTAAAGCGAATTAGCGAGCCAATTCAGTAAGTTTCTGGCTATTAGATATTGCATAACAAACTAAAAGAGGAAGGTAACAATAAAAATTAAACACCTGGACAAGTTTTTGAAGAACATGTATGGTTGGATGGATTTGATGATTTGGAAATGCTTTTGGTGTTTTCCTTGCATATCACGTCTTCGTTTTCTATCGTTGGTGAACTGGAGAGTCGTCCTTCAGACTCAGATGTGGTCCCGTCATGCCAGTATCCAACTTGGCACTTTTTCAGAACCTTTTTCAACCGTTTGTATTCCAGGTTTGTACATTTGTCCAAAAAAAATGCTCGTCCTCTCCGTGTAGATACACCGAAAAAAGAAGAAATTGCATAGTAATCCTACAATTAAAAATAATTTTCTAAGGCCTTACTACATACGAAGCTGATACTTATCTTCCGCGTTAAGATCGGTAAGGACGATGCTATGCAGGCGGGAAATTATATATAGGACTTGTAAAAACCGAAAAAGTCGCATGAAAATCTCGTGGATTTTTTCAGGCGGTAAAAGACGCAATAGATCTCATAGCAGAAGATATTGAAAGCATGGCAGAGTCATTTATAAAGAAAATGTAAATGTTCCTGAAATATGACCAGCTATGGAACTCTGAGATCTTAAAGATAACGCCCAAATTGAAATATACATATAATCCGCTATGGAACTCTGAGATCTTAAAGATAACGCCAAAACTGAAATATACATATGATCCGCTATGGAATTTTGAGATCTTAAAGATAACGCCTAAATTGCCAAATTCTACATAGCTACATTAAAGACTTCAACGGGGACTTGAAATGTTTTCAATTCCTGGAAAATCAATGAAATAGCTTTCTCTCTGCCCAACATAGGCTTAACATGGAAATGGGTTAAATCCTTGTAATAAATTTCTGGAAGCATTGGTGCCCGCGTAAACCCTGCTGGAAATAGAAAGAAAATATGACATTCATATATTTAAACAGTCAAAAGCCAAACGTAGGGAAGTTATCGACAATTTTGTATTACAGAGAAAAAACATGCATCACCTTAAGCCTTCAACGGATCGTGAATCTAGAAAATGAATCAAACTAAATTTTCAGAAATTCAAAAGCACAGAGCAATAGATGGTGAAATATTATTGAGTTTTCCTCTAAAGAATATTGATTTTAATTTAAAGATTCTCGTGAGGAGCAAAGTCCGGAAAAATCCAGTTAGAAGGTCGCTAAAAAGTATGAGAATGATGATAATTTCACAGATGTCCCCAAAATAAACAAAAGCGAAGCATACAATGCAGAATATTTCACGTGAACTGAAATCAAGTGACCAGAAGTTAACATATGTGAATAGATAAGCACCTAACCAAGAACATAGTAATCCAAAATGGGTAAATCAAGCAAATTCTTCCACAATCCGCTCAAATTTAGGGCCTCCAAGAATGCCGAAGGGCTCCGCCTGAGCTACCGCGGCTTCAAGACGAAGAAAAATGATGCATTAAGGATCAAATCAATCCTCTTTCAAATAAAAACACGTCTTCCGTGAATGGGCCAAAAATGTTAAAGCAAGTTACCGAAGTATGAAGAGATTAAAATTACTGAACCATTTCCAAAGAAATCAAGGCAAAAAGAGAAGTGATCATCAACCATTGAACTTCTCCACCGAGTGATCTGGTGATTAATGACCGAGTGATCTGTTGATCATTAATCACCAGAAAGTCCATGGTACAGTAACAATTTGATCGAAATAGTTTGACGACGTCCTTTAACAGTCTTGAAGGACCTTGAAGGACCTTGAGCAACAACCACCTATTGTATCGCTTGGCCAAATAAATACTGCTGCACAAAATGGACGAAAAACTAGTTGTCAATGCCATTACGATATATTCATGAACATCTAAACACATAGATGCATACATGTTAAGGGCTTCATGAACATCTAAAAACATAGATGCATACATGTTAAGGGCTTTAAGAATGCATTGAACCGATAGAAGAAATTGTAGGGGTTGTATGAGCTGTGTATACGGTATTGTAATGACTCTGTTAGAGTATACTGTTTCCAATGACTTCGTTAGAGTCTAATGTTTTCAGAATCCTTCCTCTCAAAACAATTCTTCGTCTCTTTGCTTTTCTCTCGGGGTGCACTTTCTTTTGCTTAAAATCATAGTTTTGTTATAATGGTAAGTTTATTATCTTTTGCGTTTTTTTTATTTAAAATCTTTGCCTTTTCTGAGCTTTTTTCTTTCAATTTCTTATGAGCTTTTTTGTGCTTTCTTGATTTTCTGCATAGAATTGTTTCTCGTAAGCTTTTTCAAAATTTTTTTTGTGCTTTCTTGATTTTTCGATTGACATTCTTTTGTGTTTTCTTGATTTTCCGTTGTACTTTCTTTATTTTCCATTGTTTCCATTGTTTTGTTTTCTGGTTCAAATCAACAGTTGAAAGTGTCTCACTTGATCTAATGGAGCAAGGTAAAAGTGTTCACAAAGAAGTTGATGCATAGGAAGGCCTATCGGCTTAAATATAGTTTTCATTAGCCATTTAAAACTATAATAACGTATGTTTGTGATTGAAGTTCTATTTTTGTTAATGTTGGCCAAATATAAAAATGAAAAATTAGAAATCTAAATAATGTTATGTGACTATAATAACGTATGTTTGTGTTTGAAGTTCTATTTTTGTTAATGTTGGCCAAATATAAAAATGAAAAATTAGAAATCTAAATAATGTTATGTTAGTCTCTCTGATAAATAATAATAATGAAAATAGAAAAAATTAGAGCGGAAAAATAAATAAAAAATAACCATATAGATAAAAAAAAACTACAATACAATTATTTCATAAAAAAATACAATAATGCAATTATCTTATGTGTTTAATAGTTCTTTTATCATATACCTTGAATTTGAATGGATCATACATTTACCTTCAACAAATTTTTTTACCACATTAAAATTCCAGACTAGGTAAACTTTTAAATGTATTTACTCTTTACTAAAGCCATTACCATTTCTTAAATCAAAGTAAAAAGGCTAATTCAACAAAAAAAGCCCAAAATCTTGCTCTATTTTTTTTTAATATTTCGTTTAATTAGTTATTTGTAAGATGAATCTTTAAAAGGAAAACCATATACTATGGATATATTAAAATCTCTATACACATAAATGAGAAGAGAGAGAGGGATAGAGAGATAGAGTTGGAAGGAGAGAAAGGGAGAGAAGAAGAAAGGCATAGAGAGAGAAAAGTGGGGAGAGAGAGAGAGAGGGAGTGACAACAAAGAGATCCAGAGAGAATATTTATGCTTGGGGGTGAGAAAGAGAGACAAATGAGGAGATATGAAGAGAGAGAAGAAGAGAGGGATAGAGATAGTGAAAATTTTGGAGAGAGAGAGAGAGTTGAAATGGAGCTATAGAGGGAGGTGGTAGAGAAAGGTGGAGAAAGGAAGGTAAGAAGAAATAAGTCTAGAGAGAAAGATGGAGAGTGTGATAATGGAGATGGAGAGAGAGGGAGAGAGGAGAGCAAGATGGAGGAAAGATAGAAGGGGAAGAGAATGAGAGAAGGGAGGAGAGAGAGTGAGGGAAAGATAGATAGATATGGAGAAAGAATGTGTATGTTTTGGGGGTGATGTAGAAAGACAAGAGAGGCAAAGGGAGATATAGATATAGATTGCAGGTGAAGAGCGGGAAGAAGAGAGAGATAGAGAGAAGGAGAGATAGATAAATATGGAGAGAGAGGGAGAGAGCATATGTGTTTGAGGGGTGAGATAGAGAGACAAAGAAGGATAGATGGAGGGAGATATAGATATATATGGGGGGAGAGAGAAGAAGATTTTTTGCCTAGATGCATTGATTTTAGCGTAGATTGTGATTTCTAATCCCATTTTATTGCTTGCACTGAAGGAGATAAACTAAATTAGAGGGGAGAGAAGGAATGAAAAGAGACGAAAGGAGAGGAGTGAGAGAGGGAGACACAAAAATGGAGGGGAAGAGAGGAGGAGAGAGAGAAGGAGAGAGGGAGCAAGAAAGTGACAGGGTTAGAGAGAGAGAGAGAGAGAGAGAGATGGGGTGGGGGGAGAAAGGGATAGAGAGGAAGGATGAGGTAGATGAGGAGAGAGGGAGGGAAGAAGAAAGACAAAGAGAGAGAGAGATGGAGTGACAAGGGAGATATGCAGAGTGTGTGTGTATGTTTGGGGGTGAGATAAAGAGATAAAGAATGGAATATGGGGGAGATATAGATATATATGGAGAGGGAGAGAGGAAAGAATATTTCTTACACTACATGCATTGATTTTAACATACATGGTGATTACTAAAACTTTTTTTATTTCATGCACTAGATGGATTGGTTTCGATGTAGATGTTGATTTTTAATGATATTTGATTGCTTGCACTAGATGCATTGGTTTGAGTGTAGATGTTGGTTTCTAATCCTATTTGATTTCTTGCACTAGATGCATTGATTTCATTGTAGATGTTTTCTAATTCTATTTGATTGGTTGCACTAGATGCTTTGATTTTAGTGTAGATGGTTATTTATAATCCTATTTTATTTCTTTCATAGATGCACATATTTCATTCTAGATGGTGATTTTTAATCCTATTTGATTTCTTGCACTAGATGCATTGATTTCAATGTAAATGTGATTTCTAATCATATTTGATTGTTTGCACTAATGCATTTATTTTAGTGTAGATGTTTTCTAATTATATTTAAGTGTTTCCACTGGATGCATTGATTTCACTGGAGATGTTGATTTCTAATTATACTTGATTGTTTGCACTAGATGTATTGATTTCAGTGTAGATGTTGATTTTTTATTATATTTTGTTGCTTAAACTAGATGCATTGATTTCCGTGTAAATGTTTTTTTTTCTAATCATATTTATTTGCTTGCATTAGATGCATTGATTTTAGTGTAAATGTTGATTTATGATTTGATGTAACCTGATGTATGATGATACATTAATTTTAAAGTAACCCAATTAACAATGTGATTGATTTTACTGTAACCACAAAAAAATTATTGAGAATGTGCATTCATTTTTGTGTTATACTAATTCAACTTATTAATATTAGAGAGTAAGAAAGAAAATGTAAGATGTTTACTACAATAGCTCGAGTTAAATATTTGAATGGTTTATGGTTTCAATTACATTTTTCATATAATTGATATGAAAATATGGCAAAACTAACAAGGGTGAAAATAAGAATAATAGAACAAAATAGTTTATACTCATTACAATGAAAATCATTTGTAGTTTACTACATTATTATTATTCATAATTTTTTCCATTGAACACTATTACATATTCACTTTGCATTCGAATTTTTTATTTCATCATTTTTCATAGTTAAAGTTATTAACGATATCTATCATCTCATCATTTTTCATAGTTAAAGTTATTAATGATATCTATCATCTCAACAGATTAAGATAAGTCAACAAATTTAAAATTAAAACTGTTCTTCAAGATATAATTAGTAATACCTAGAGGGACACTATTAAGAATTAAATAGTTGTTAAAAATTGTGATATCTAAAATGAAATGAAATGGATGTACAATATCAATCATCTTACAAGCTATTGACAAGATTGTCTTCCTTCTTCATCACCAACTAATTACTAATAGACAATTACATATACATATAGAAATATAACACAACAATTGTAACATTCATAAACATTACTATTCAAATCCAAACACATAAACACACAAACCACTCAAAGCATCCAAAAAAAGGCACATAAAAACCACTCAAAACATCCAAACACAGACGAAAAAACTATTCAGGAAAGAAACATAAACTAAATTAAAGAACAAAATTATATGCTCATTTCAGGAAAGGAAACATACTATAAATTTAAAAGTATGAAGTTTATATCAAACATATACATAATAATGATTATCTAAAAATATGAAATTGTTGCCCTTAGCTAGAACCAACCTAGATCCATCTAACTCTAGATCTATCATGCACCGAGAGGGATCAAATCCCTCGAAGTGCAAAATTTTCCTCAAAGTCTACATTCCCAAAAAAAGTTTGCACGTCTAAAGATTCGATCCCTCTAGGCGCATGATATATCCGAAATTAGATAAATCTAAATAGATATATAATCATTTCCCATGAAAATGTTGAAAATGACAAAAAGAAATGCTAAAAATATATGTGCTAAAAATAGCATTGCTATAAATAGTAGTTTGGGTACTACTGATAGATTCAGCAGGAGGGAATGAAAAATGGAAGTGCTAAAAATAACATTGTTATTTTTAGCAGTTTAGGATGGATTCCTATTTTAGTCAGTCCCTAAACTAAAATAGTGAAGTAAAATTCGAATTTGATCTTAGCAACTCTTTGTAAATAAATAAGTTAATTCACCATGAATTAATTAGCTATAGAAAATCAAACATGAAGTCTATGTGGGGACATGCAACAGTTTCTGCATTGATTGAAGAATTTATACATTAGTTAAAGAGATAAGGATGAGTTGTAATATTGAGTTGTAATTAGTTGGCTCAGTTAACTGAGTCAAGTCTATTTAGATTAGTTTAAGCAATTTTTTTAAATTAATGTGAGTTCAGTTAGTTAATGTATGCTTGCATATAACTGCTACACTTCAGATAACTGAATATTCACTTATGAATAACTCATGCATGTCAGTTAAGACAAACCCAGTTGAGATCAGAGGAGGGACAATGTACTATTAGTTGGATGGATTTTTCCTATAAAGGAAACTCATCCATGGAGAAGGATTTATCTCCTTCACGATTGTGAAGTTAGATAAGAGGTTACTAAGTGTGTGAAGAGACCAATACACACAAGTGGCTGCACTGGACCCAAAAGAAAATTGCGCAAAGAAATATGAGGCTTGGAGGGTAGAGAAAAAGGTTTGAGATAGGCCTTTAACTGTTTATGAGTAGCAGAGGACTACATTTCCACTTGTATGATAGTACAGAGTTGGGGTTTTAGGTTGAGGCTTTCCTCGGGTTATTCCTTCTGTGTTATGTGTGATTTCTTCTCATTCTTAGTTATATGTGTTCTCATTGATCGTGCTCAAATTGACTAAGGTTCCACAAAGTGTTGTAGAAGTAGATCTTGTATTGTGTTTTAGTATATTGCATAATCTGTTGATCTATAGTGGAAATTTCTACATGGTATCAGAGGTAGCTGATTTGTAGAAAAATTTTACATGGTATTAGAGCAAAGGTGATCAAAGCAAAGAATAATAAACTAGAGGAAATTTCGAAGTTTTGAGTTTTGGGCAGCGAGTTTTCTGAGCAGATCTAAAATTTTTTGTGCAAACTTTTAAGAAACAAATAACAGATCTATATTCCTTGCACAAAAATACATAAATTAAAAAAAATAATCGATTGAATCGGAGTTCACATGAGGGAGATATTATTGATTTAAAATCAACTCTTTTTCCAGAAATTTTTTTGACACCGGGAAATATGAAACAGATTGGTGTGCTAGTCAAGTACCTGTATGCACTTGAGGTACAAGATGCATGCAAAACCTTGAGGAGCAAAGAAAATGTTATATACTTGGTGGTTAAGAGGGAGAGTAAACCACCTCTCAGCATGCAGCGCTAGAAGAAGTCTCAGACAATTGTGGAGGAGCCACAATTGGTGAAGCAACTTCAAGAGGTTGTGGAGCAGCCACATCTGGAGAAGCTGAGAGGAGATCAAGTGGAGGCATCCACTCATGCAGAGACCTCTAGTAGGGGGAAATTTCGAGCCATGTGGGCAGAGAGGTCACATGCATCCATACCTCTAAGTAGGAGGTGAGGCGATGTGAAGTGACAGTCCTAAGAAGGCTGGAATAGGGGCAACATTATTGAGGTACCCAACCTCTTTGATTAGACCTTGCTACGGGAGCCCTAACGAGGAGTAGCAGGACTGGTTGAGTGGGTAGAGACAAATATGGATGGAGTCGCAGAGAGAGCTATAGTGCAGGAATCTCAAGACAGTGCAGTGCTAGCAGACTGCAACAATGCGAGAGACACAGGAGTGTTGCACCAGTGCAGAATGGCACAGAGAGGTGTGCAACAGTGCGAGATGCATAGAGTGTTACAGCAACTCAGAAGTCACAGAGGGAGCACTTGTGAGTGACAGAGGAAGCTTTAGCATCAAAGGATGTTTCTAGCCGAACAGGGAGGTCAGTTGGGAGATTTTTTTATTTCTAGAGTTGTTGGAGAAACAACATTTCGGAGAAGTGTTGCATGCAGAAAATTCCAAAGGTTCAGGATCGGGTCGGAGTTGAAGCCTTTCTTGTTGAGAGGGAGTATTGAAAATGGCAACAAAAATGCTAAAAATATAAGTGCTAAAAATATAAGTGCTAAAAATATCATTGCTATAAATAGCAGTTTGGGTACCAATGCTGGATTGAGCAACAGGGAATGAAAAATGGAAGTGCTAAAAATAACATTGCTATTTTTAGCAATTCAAGATAGATTCCTATTTTAGTTAGTCCATAAACTAAAATAGTGAAGTAAAGTTCGAATTTGATCTTAGCCGTTGTTTGTAAAATAATTAATTAATTCACCATCACTTAATTAGTTCTAGAAAATCAAACATGAAATCTATGTTGGGCCATGCAACAGTTTCTCTATTGATTGAGGATTTTATTTATCAGTTAAAAGGATAAGGATGAGTTGTAATTAATTGGTATAGTTAACTGAGTCAAGTTCAGTTAGATTGATTTAAACAACGTGTTTAAATTAATGTGAGTTCAGTTAGTTAATGTATGCTTTCATATAATCGTTGCACTTCAGATAACTGAATATTCTCTCATGAATAACCCATGCGTCTCAGTTCAGATAGAGACCTAGTTGAGATCAGAGGAGGAACAATGTACTATCAGTTGGATGGATTTTTCCTATAAAGGAAACTCATCCATGGAGAAGGATTTATCTCCTTCAGGATTGCGCAGTTGGATCAAAGTTTAGTGAGTGTGTGAACAGATCAATTCACACAAGTGGTTGCACTGGACCCCAAAGAAAATTGTGCAAAGAAATAGGAGGCTTGGAGGGCAGAGGAGAAGGTTTTAGAGAGGCCTTTGACTTTCTATGAGCAGCAGAGAGATTGTAGAGAGCAAGATAGCTTTTGCACTGATTCTTTTTGTAATTCAGATTATATTTTTACTTATATGATGATACAGAGTTGAGATTTTAAGCTGAGGCTTTCCCCAAGTTATTTCTTGTGTGTTATGTGTGATTGCTTCTTATTTTAAGTTATATGTGTTCTCATTGATGATGCTCAAATTGATTAATCTTCTGCAAAGTGTTGTAGCAGTAAATCTTGTATTGTGTTTTAGTATATTGCATAATCTATTGATTTGCAATGGGATTTCTGCATGGTATCAAAGCTAGCTAATTTGTAGAAATTTTTTACAGAAAATATTCTTTCCATGTTACTATTATAACTTCAATATAGAGATATTTTTAAAAATTATGATTTGGTAAGACTTCAATATAGGAGTCCTCTCAAAGGTTATGACTTATGTAATCTTAAATGTGAAGTGTTAAAACATAAGTTTCTGGCCTTAATTTAAAGTGCTCATATATTCCCCATTAAAAATCCGTATGAGCCATAGACTTTAGATGACTAATAAGGTAAGTAATTTACGGATAGGTAGTTTTGGTAAGAGGCATCCTTTCCTCGGAAAACCTGATTTTCTGATTAGAGTCACCTAATAAATACATTAACAACCCGAGATTTTCAAATTTAAATATATGGACCCTATAACCCCGTATTTGAATGGGCTTTTGGAAATTATAAATACAAAATGTATTTATTTAATATATAAAAAGAATATATTACAAAATTTAATGATATTTTATTTTTTATTGGTTTATATATAATTATATATATTTTTTCTTCATTTGATGTTTAGGTAAATTTAAAATCAAACATATATTATACATTATAAAACAAAAAAAGGTTTAACGTTTATATTAATATTATATATATATATTAAATTTCACATTCATCATTTGTTACATGTACTAACTGAAAAATGAATTTTCAGTATCATGAATCAGGGCTTGAGAAATTGCAAGAGAAGTTGACCGCTTTGCAAAAGAAGGAAAAGGTAAGATCTCAAATCAAGTTATGGGTATTTAGTATTTTATCGATTTTATTTAGTTAAAATTTATAATTATTTTAAATTGTATTAACTTATTTTTATTATTGTGATAAAGAACTTGATTGGTGAAGACTTGGAGGTATTAACAATGAAAGAACTGCAACGGCTTGAAAAACAGTTACAAATTGGCATAAAAAGGATTAGTGATAGAAAGGTAAACAAAGCCGAATGCGTTTTTAATATTTATTATTTTTTCATATTTAATGAAACGTTTATTCAAATATTACATGTTTTTTTGTCTTAATAATTTTCTTGGTTTTTTCGACAGATGAGAATATTTTCACAAAGTTCCAAATTATTAACACACAAGGTAAATTAGTTTTTCTCTATTTCTTTTTATTAAAATAATAAAATTAATATATAGCTGTAAATGTCTATCACACACAATACCACACACAAAAAGACCGTATTAATATTTGTATATAGCTTTCATGGAATTAGGATGCATGTCTAATCAATGTTTAGATAGCCCAACAACCAAAGGCAATAAAACAGTACTTTCAGTAGTTATGTAATTCTACACTAAATGAATGAATACAACTATTTTATAAGGAACTTATATTATTGAATAGCAATGCATTCTAGAAAGATTGTGAGGTTGTAAGGTGTAAACTTGTCCAGGCTTCGTGATGAATGTAATTTTTATTTGTCTTTACATGGTAAGCACTTATATGGAGTGTTTTTCAACTTGGCATATGGTTGCATGTTTTCAGTATTTAAGGGTTGATGTTAGGATTGGGTTTCTTTCATTCCAAGATTATAATTTCACTTATCTTATAATGAAGTGGAGTTGTAGAGTTTTGGCTTTCCAAAAATCTTGGAGAGTTGTTGATGTGTCCTTAACTGTCAAGAACTTTGCTATTCCTACAATGCTCGGTAATAAACACTTGTTATTGATTTTCTTGGTTATTATTTGAATGTATTCCATATGTGAGAATTTTTATACATTTTGTGAAGTTTTACTTGCTTTTAATTACATTTTGATAGAATTTTAGTAAAGTTTGAATATTTTCATTTACCTTATGCACTTTCCTTTCATCCATAAATGGATGGTTAATTTACTTAAGATTTTTAATTAATCATTCACAAAGGAAAAACATCATTAGTTTCTTGATTTTAATGCATCCCGGTCACATAGCGCATATAGATCAAGCATTATGTTAGTGTCAATCTTTGCAACCTTCCACCAGCAATTGAACATGAATTTTTTTCATTTCAGTGAGTCTTCAAATAAAAATTTGGTCACTGGGTATTAGGTTTAGGACTGTTTTCACTCCTTTCGAAGTTTTCCAAGTACTGGTCTATGTCACCATTCGGCTGAGTGTACCATCATTCAAAGAGTTTTCATCATTATTTTCAGGTTCCAATGGGTCATTTTACACCTTGTTAATGCTTTAGTTGTGCTTAAGTAAGGCTCATTTCCCTCTCCTAAGGTTTTGAAGATAATTTTTCTTGGATGGTCAAATCATCAACAAAACTTGTATCCTGATGCTCATACACCTTCCCATATCCTTAAAATATATTCTTAAACACTTTTCATTACTTATATTCCTCAAATTCATCATTTTACCACAAAACCTAGCATATTGCTACAATTTGAAACTTTTCTAGGCTAGGCTTGTGTTTTGCTCTTTTGGACCTCTTCCCCTCACTCAATCCTTGAAATTCCACTCCCCCCTAGTTCCTAACATCTCTCTCGACTTCCCAAAATTTTCTCAATAATTTAGAAGCTCCTCATCCCCTTCATTTTCCTTCCTTTCTACAAATCCCCTGTTCCACATATCGGGATAGTTTTTATTGAAATGATGTTTCTGACCAAGAAAATATGAATTTGACAAAAATGAGAGAGATTGTTGTCTATTATTGACCAGAGAAGAAAAAACCTCCTTCAGTTTTTACGCGAGTCTCATGGTTTGGGAGAAATGTCGAACACGTCATTTGCCTTAGGAGAGTTGATGCACTTTTGAAATGACCTTGGGAAAAGCAACGTTTCTCCTAGATGGAATGTCAAAAAGAATTGCTTGATGAGTCAAATGATAAATAGACATAGATATCTTTCTAATGAGCCATCATGAGATCAATTTGGAGTTGAGGAAGACCTCCGAAAGTTCACTGCAATAACACTCTACATTTTGGTAGCCTCATTCTGCACATTTTGACTAGTCTTGAGAGATTAAGGTTTTGATAGGGCCAATGAGATCTAAATTGAAAAATTAAACATGTTCGGGAAAGTAGACATGAAAATATTTCTAACGAGCTATCATGAGATCTATTTGGACATCAGAAAAAAAGTCAAAAGTTAGCTTGAAGAGGCGTAACGCGTAGAGGCCAAAGCACTATACATAGGGACAAAGCATTCGGTGTAGGCCTGTTTTTCTAGTGCAAAAATCAATGGTGTTTCCCATAGAGAAAGATAATGTGCACCTATAGGTAGCACTGCGTGTAGGGCTAGCAAGGGCCAAAATGACCTCCTGCTACCCAAAAACACCAAATTTGTCTTCTTTACCCCTCAAACAAGTAAGTGTTGCCCCTGAACTTCGTCCTTGGCTTTCAATTAATGCATTTGAGGATAATTTGTTATGCTAAATGTGAAACCCTAGAATTTCCTATATTTATGTCTTAAAACCCTAACCCTTAGTATTCCTCCCATCACTTATCCCTAAAACCCTAAAACCCCTCCTACATAACACTCCATAACACTCCATATCACTCCATATCCCCTTTTCCTTCATCCCTAAAGTAATGCCCTAAAGCCCTAGCCCTTGTACCTCATTTTCATGGTTCACACCCTCCCACTCATTTTCATGTTTACCTAGTCCACCAAATACCCCACCAAATACCCCACAAGATCACTTCCTCTTCCCTTATTCCTAATCACCTTTACTCACCCCCTCTATCCTTTTTCTAGGAGTACACAACCTCAAAGCTTGACAAACATGGACAGAGAAGGCAGAGATTATGAGAAGGAGATATCTTTTGATTTGATGGAGCATGATGAGCCAGAACAACATCATATTCATCATGGCATAGAGACAATTGATCTGGAGGCTCAGGATGAAGCAATAAAAGAAAACATCATCATATAGGAGAAATAAGCTCAAATCCAAGCATTCGTGGACAACTTGGTGGGAGTGAAGTATGTCATCACATGTTTGAAACAAGAGAACAAGCAACTAAGTGATAAGCAGGTCCTCATGGAGTTAGAATAACTTCTACAAAATTATTCACTTCTCTTATATGCTAGGAAACTTCGAGATGCTAACCTTCCTCTTTCTTCCTGAATTTAATTGAGCCATTGGATCACACGAGTAACTTTTGTAGAACTGTTCCTGTAATAGTAAAAGTAAAAATACATGTTAGAAGAGATTTCTGTGGTGATGCCTAGTCACATATGTCAAATTCCATAGCTGAGCCTTGGAAACTTCTTTCTTTGTGATGGCTGTACAGGCTGGATCAGTTTCTGTATCCATTATGTATCTCCTTACACATTTGCTTCAAAATCACTTTGATTGGTTTTTCTTGTACCAAAAACTTTCTTTCCCATGTAATTCGCACACTAAGCTTTTGGTAGGTGATGATGGAAGTTCGTTTGTTATTGCAGCTAAGGTTCTTGGTGGGATTAATAGCTTCTTTTCTAGTCGTATACCGCGAGGTATCTCTTAGAATTGTCTTTTGGATTTTGATGGGTGATGGTTGGAGATTGGTTTTTATTGCTAATAGGCTCATCAGTGGGATTAGAAACACTTTTTCTAGTTGTATACAACAAGATCGGTTTGTTACACCTATGTATACAGTAGTTTCGCGGAGCACTGTCATTATGTACTAGCTATCGATTGATCTTCTAGCTGGATTGAATATAGTTTCAGTAGATATTTCGATTGAGTTTCGTAACGATCAGAATGCAAAAACCGGATTGGAACCATGGATAGTCTTTAGTCAAAATCCTGTTGTTAGGACATGATTACCTCAAAATGTTTCTAAAATTAAAAGATACAAGTTTTTTAAAGTTTCCATAATAGTAGCATGTCATAAGAAATTGTCATGATTTTATCTTAACATTTTTTTGGGTTAAAATTATGTAACACTCCAATTTTCTAATCTCTGTAATATTATGTCGTGTGATGCTTATTATATTATATGAGGAAGATAGCTAGGTCAATGTAAATATCATTATTATTATGTTATTATGCATTTAATAAAACATTTAATGCTAATTTACGTAGAAGCATATAAAAGAGGGACCATGATATCAGAAGGGTGAAGAGTGAGGGGATTTCAGGGGATTTCATAGTTATGGAACTATGGGTTTGAGTACAACAAGAAGAATGATCTCTCATGCAAACGAGAATTGCATGTGGAGACATTCATTTAGTCATGCATTCATTCATGCTATGGCAAGTGGGACCACTCGCAAATGTAGTGGAAGGGAGGGAATATTAAAAGAGGATCTCGGGATTTATGTAGAGGTTTATTTGTGAAAATTAGGGTGATGCTTTGGTTAGTGTTAAATGTAAGCTATTGGTTAGAAAGAGGAAAGGACTCTTCAAGACGCGTGAATTTGTCTAGTATATGCATGGATTCATGTAGAGGTTCACTTGTGCACATGAGGGTGATACTTTGGTCACTGCTAAATGTAAGCTACTGGTTAGAAAGAGGAAATGACTCCTCAAGATGTGAATTTGTGTAGTCTTGTTGTGTGTGTTTTTGTTACAAAGAAGAGGGAGTGACCTATTTTCTGGTTAACCCTAGATAAATATGAGTGGCAGAGACCATACTAAATCAAGCGAAGAATGCTAAAGGGAGAGAACTTACAGGATAAGCTAAGCATAGGAAAATTAACATTATTAGTATATGTGTAGAGAGAGTAACCATATATAAAAGCCAATATGACTACTCAATTAGGATTGGATCATTATTTTTTTGTCATCCATATTGATGATTTTCAAGTGGAAACATCAAAGAAATCAACTTACAAGAGCAGTTTAGTGGTAGGGCTAGTTTTGAGAATTAGGGTCAAAAACCTTTTAGGGTTAGCTTGAGGCCTTAAATGATGTTTTTGGACACATTACTTCTTAAGTGTCAAACCCCATGATGTAATTATGATATAGATACCTTTAAGATGTCAATCAAAATTCAGATGTGAAATTTGTGCCTCCCAAAGGTTGACCTATTGGGATGGACCACCATAATTCAAGAGAATGCCACATCAACCCTTGTTACTCATGGAAAAGGGGATAGCCAAATGGTCAATATGAATAATAATCTAGAAGTTTGATTTATAACCCATGTTGAGGGCAGAATGTGTCACTTTTAACCCCTAGTTTGCTACCAGTCTCTATTATAATCAAACCACTAAGAGGAAAAGGGGTTCCATTCGATTCAAGTGTATTTTGTTCCATAGTAAAGTAGAGTAGCTGAGAGTGGATAGAGAGATAGAACAGAGTAGAAGGGGTTTTATTATGTGGCGGCCTAAGGATCATGAGCTTCAAACAACTCCATAGTGAGTGCCTTATCCTTTTTGTTTGCATCATTTTCATTCAAAGAAAAGAGAGCAAGGAAACCTCACCTTCCAACTAGGTTTTCCCATAAAAGGGTTTCCAAGAGTATATCTTGGTGTTTATTATGGTTTGAGAGTGTTTGTATTTCATTTTTCTCTATTTTCCTCATTTATCTATTGCATGCATAAATAACAAAATCAATAATAATAGATCTATAATCTAAGGGAACCAACACTTCGTAATACAGATTTTAGTTTATTTTAATAGATTTGTTGTGTTGAATCATTTATAGGAATATTTATAATATTTTATAAATCATAATGGTATCATAGCAAGTTCCTTTGCGTATATTGTGGAAAACTATAAGGGATCATATCGGTTTAAAAGTATAGCCATGACTAATGAATTAGTTTATGATCATCTTGAAATCTAGCGGAGAAGAGTTTTGCACACTTAGAAGTGAAAGTTGCATTTATAAATTTTAATATGACCATCCTTATGGCGTCGCTAACTAATAAGCTCAATTAGTTTGGAGATGATGAAGGTTCCAATGTAGAGGTCAGATCAGAGGGGAAATTGGGAGATTATAAATAACTAGAGGAGTCAAGGAAACCTAAACTAGAGCAATTGAGTTTGATTGTCATGAATCATTCATAGTTTCTCTTCAAAATGGAAGAAAATGTGGACATCAAGTTGAAATTAATGCTTCAAATTAAATCACTGGTTGTAGCAACTATATGTTTACTTTATGTTCACCACATCTGATAAGGAACAAAACAATTCATTTACTCATTTGAAATTAGAAGGCCATGCTCTTACTTGGTGGGATTCAAGCCAAAATGAAACCCTAATAATGGAGCATGATCCTCCAATAAATAAGTGGGAGGATTTCAAAACTCATTAATTCTACCCTATCGGGTATGTAGATGACCAGTCGATTTCGTGGCATTACTTCAAGTAGATATAGGGGCAAAGTGTATAGAACTGCACCACATAATTGAGAAACATTACAATAATGTTTTGTATCTCTCTCAAGAACCAAAATGTATTCCTCAAGTATTCAGGGGGTCTACACAACCATCTATGAAGGTAAGTGATGTTGCTCAAACCCAGAAATGTGGACAAAACATGCACGCAAGTGCAATGATTAGAAAAAATTGGCTAGAAGAAAGGGAATTCAAGGGGTTCAAAGTAGAAGGAACTATAGGAAAATTCTAAAGGGGGGAGTAAGTGAAAATGGGGAAAGGAAAATAAGATAATGGTTGTAGCACATTAGTGCAATGATCCTAAAAACTACTGCAACCATTGTAACATTGACGATCATACAAAGAAGAAGTGTTAGAAATTAGATCTAGAACTCAATAAAAAAAGTCAGAAGAAGGACATGAAGAATAAAAATCTCATAGCCACAAATTCGAGAAACCAAATGGAAAGATGCTCATGCAATGATCAGAAGATTATTTTCACATTAGTACAAAAGGGGGTGAATCTGAGTATCTTTCAATAATGGGAAGAGAAGGAGATGATCAAACACTTCCATATAAAGGTCTTGATTAAGAAGACGATAATTGATGTTTTTTTCAATTCAAGATCATATGCGAATCTCATTGCAATAGAGTTGGTCAATAAATTGGGATTGGAGGTTCCATATCATCCTATATCATATCCATTAGGATGGGTAAATAAGGATACAAAAATTAAGGTATCCAAATATCCCACAATAAAAGTTTCTATTAATGTTTATTGTATTAATGAAGTAGAATTAGATGTAGTTTGGCTTGATCGATGCAGAGTTGCATTTCGATGTCTCCATATGTAAGGACACAATGAAATATTTATGTGCAGAGCCAACCAATACTACTTCATCAATGATGAAAAAAATTTCATCATTAATGTGCATAAGGGCAAGTCTAAAATTTCATTAGTAAGTGCCAAGCAAGTCAATAAATTGAGTATTTCTAGCTAGAGGTATGTTTATTGCTTTGAAGGGAAACTTAGTTTGTAGAAGATTCAATAGGCAGAAAGGATCCCTAGAGGGGTACACTAAGGAATATAGGCAATAGTTGGAAAAGTTGTTACAAGCATACAAGGGAGTGTTCTAGGAGCCTAAAGGGCTACCACCTAAGAGGGAAGTGGAGCACAAGAGCCAATTGTTGGTGGAATTTCCACTATTCAACATGAGATGTATAGGAAGTAATGTTATAGATGAAAATGAGATGAAGTATTTGGACAATGTTGGAGTAGGGTGTTATTTGACTAGGAACCTCACCATGTGTGTGACCCATTATAAATGTGCCTCAGATGGATGAGACTTGGAGAATATACATTGATTACAGGGTGTTAAAAACAATTATGCTCAATAACATGTATACCTTGTTTATAATACATGATCTATTGGACTTTCTTGTAACAAGAAAAATATTTCACCAAGTTGGATTTAAAATTAGGGTATCACCAAGTTTGAGTCAAAGAAGAAGATACCTAGAAGACAACCTTTAAACCCAGACAAGGTTTATATGAGTGGTTATTCATGCCATTTGGTCTATGTAATGCACTAGCTACATTCATTATATTAATGAATGATATCTTGTGCCCAAATGCATATTCATTTATTATTATTTATTTAAATGACATATTAGCTTTTAGTGCTAACTGAGACGATCATGTCTCATATTTGACGTAGGTGCTAGAGACTTTGAAGAAGCACCAATTGTTGGTTAATATCAAGAAGTTTGAGTTTGCATAATGGACTTTGATGTACTTACTATTTGTGATTTGTGGAGGGGACCTCAAAATAGATCTTTTCAATTTGGAGGCCATCATGAAGAGACCAACTCCTTCCAATGTTTCTATGGTTAGGAGTTTTGTTGGGGTAGCCTGAGGAAATTCATAGCCACATTTTCAGCAATAACCAGACCACTCCACACCACAATAGTGACTGGAAATAATTTTTAGTGGGACAAGGGTCAACAAAATTCCTTTGGAAAGTTAAAGAAGAAAATTACTCAAGCATCAGTTCTTATATTATTGGAATTATAGTATTCCTTTGAAGTGGAGGTAGATGCAAGTGGATATATTATGGGAGTAGTCTTCATCATAGGAAGAAGGCCGTTTTCAGTTCAGAGTATTTCAGGCAGTGGTTCTCAACTACCTTGCCTATGACAAGGAGCTCTATTCTTAGTAGAAGTTATCAAAAAGTGGAAACATTATATAATGGGAAAGGATACAATCATCCACTTAGATAACTAGTGATTATAGAACCTAGAGGCCCATAGTAAGTTACAACAAACTAGACGTTACAAATAGTTGTGGTTTTTATATTAGTTTCATTTGGTGATTAAGTACAATAAGGGAAACAAAACAAGTTGGTTGACATGATTTCAAGGGAACCCACATTAAGATTCATGGCTTTGGGAAGTATGATGCACATGGAGCATTTCCCCCATGATGCGCATAAAAGGGGACATACAAAGGATAAAGAATTCATGGAGGTATATCAATAGCTACAAGAAAATACTCATGTGGAAATTTTCACAATTGACTACCATCTCTAGAATGGGTTACACTACATGCTACACAAACTATGCATTTCTAAAGGTGAGTGACTACAACTAACTAGAGAGGCTCACACTTCCAAGGTTGTAGGGAATTTTGTTGTAGGGAATGTAGTTTCCAATTTACAGAGGTATGTGCATTAGCCCAAGATGCAATAAGATGTAGCTAGGTTCATCAATGGCTGTATATTTTGTTTTATCGGTAAGCCTAGTAATAGGAAAGATGGTCTATACCATTCCTTACTTGTACCCACTTGTCTTGGGAAATAATTTCCATGGAATTTGCAAGAGGTCTATGAACAACCAAGAAGGGACACGACTACATGTTCATGGTAGTTGATATGTTCAACAATATGTGCATTCTCATTCCCTATAAAAAATACCATGAATAAAAAATAAGTAGCAAATTTGTCATTTGGATAGGCCTAGGTGCTCTTTAGGATACCAAGAACCATTATTTCAGATAAGGACACTATATTTTTCAGTGCATTTTAGAGTATATTGTGGGAGAATATGGACAAAAAGTTGAATATTTGACCTCATTCCATCCACAAATATATGGGAAAACATAAGTAGCCAATGAAACTTTGGTGTAACTTTTGAGGATAGACCTGGGATAAAAATTTGGTGTATATACAAGAGTCTTATAAAAGAGCAGACCACACTTCCACTTGTAAGTTGTTGGTTGAAACTTATTTCGTATTTTTCCACCTTCACCTTTGGATATTGCATATGGACAATAAAGAAGAGTGAGTATCTCACATACGATACTTCAAGGGAAAATAAATTTGTTGAGAAGATCAAGCAGATCCATTTGCAAGTACAAGAGAGACTGAAGTAATCATATGTAAAGTATAGGACTAGGCATGGACATATAATAGAGAAATTATTTAGATTGGGAGATATAGTATGATTACAGTTGAACAAAGGGAGGCTATAGGGTCATGGTAAGAAAATAAACGTATTGTGATATGTTCTTTTCAAGAAATTAGGAAAGGCGGGAACCTACTCATTATCTCAGAAAACTTCTTCTGCGATCACATAACTTATTATGTTATTACTCTGTTCTACTATTGAAGGTTATATAATTAATTTCATAATTGTGGGATGTCAGTAGCAGATAAGGATCATGTGGTTGTATTTTTTATCCCTTAGAAGAACAAAATCATGCATAGGAACATGAACATGATTTTGGGTTCTAAGAGTTGTAGCTAACCTTGTCTCTGTTTATGAATATACCTCTATTTTAATGTAATCTTTAAAGTTTAACAATTCCTTGAGGAAGGTGTATGTTTTACCTATGTAAAACCTAACATATACTGCATTGAAATCCCTTGGAATATCCTCTCAAGGAGTTGCTTAAGAAGATTACCCTCATGATTGTTAGCTTGAGAGAAGGGAGTTGAGAAGGAACTCTTTGTTAATGAATAAGGCGTAGGCCCTATTATAACTTTATTAATATGTTGTTGTAAATGAGTTTGATTAAGTTACTTAATATGTGAAATTATATAGTGAAAATTTAGAATTTCATAAAAATATTTCATGAGTTTTTTTATGTAAAATATTTGCGCAATAACACATATGACATATATAAAAATAATGTTGCAATCCAATGCATTGGACATGGAAAAATTATTCCATGCTATATGGTGCTTGTGATAGAGATTACAAGACTTCAAAAATTGGTTGATTTTTGAGAAATTTGGAGAGTTTTCTCCTATTGCATGAAAATATTGTCTTGCAGCATGAAAATATTATCTTGATACTATTATCTTGCACTACTATATATTGGACCTAGATATATGGCCTTTATGAAGATGTGATACAATTCACAAGAAAATAAAATTGAGTGAGATACTGCGAAGAATGAAGACGTACGTGATTTGGGAAACTTGAGAAGCTTTGAGAACTTGTTTTTCTATTATAAGAAAAAAGTTTTTGCTGTGTAATGTATGACATCAAGGTATTATTCTAGTGCTATACGCTACACAAAAACAAAATATGTTACTGGAGTACAGTATGCAATGAGAAGACAGAAGAATGAGTTTGAGATGCAGTGAGAAGAAAGCAATATTGCAAAGTTTGATTTTTTTTTAGAGATACAATGTGTTGAGATGTGGCAGCTTTTAGTTCGTGGTGTGAAAGAATAATAGTACGCTGCATGAGAAAATCTTTTGTATAGCACAACCATCAAAAAATTCCCGGATACTTCCCCAATAAACAGGAGTTCAGTTGTATGAATCTACTTGGGTATTTAGTAGAATTGGTTCAGTTGTATGAATCTACTTGGGTATTTAGTAGAATGGGCAGTCTTTCTTTGACTAGACTTGGAGAATATTTGAAAATCCGAAGTTAAAGAGGTCAAACCATTAATATTCTCGTAACCGTCCAATTCCAGGATTTTTCCCAATAAGCATTAGTTCAGGTGTATCAATCTATTTGGGTATTTAGTAGAATGTGCAGCCTTCATTTGACGCGACCAACCAAAAGAATTGACGGAATAAAGAACTTAAAACGATGGATTAGGAAGCCTAATATGGCAGGAGAGATTTAGGTTTTAGTTATGAATTAACCAGCGTCAGAAAATATTAATAAACTGGTTCGCTGCCTATTCAGTAAGACCAAAATGGTTATTGCTTTAGCCTATTCATTGTTGGTAAAAAGCAAATTTTTGTGGGTTATTGCTTTATCCTACTCATTGTTGGTAAAAAGCAATTTTTGTGGGTTTACGTATAGCTTAGTTTATTTTATTGTGTTGATGGTTACTTAATTTTTATTTTTGCAGAGGAACATTTCAATCATCATTAGGCGAGTTTTTAAAATGCAGATATTTTTGGAAAAATAAATTGATATGATTTTATTAAAATAAGTTGATTAGATTAAGTTTAAATCATTTGATTTTTTTTTTTTCTTTCCAATGATAATGAGGGATATTTTTAATTTCTAACAATTAAATTAAACTTATTTTTTTGTTTGAGATTGACGTTGGTCAACTCTAAGGAAAATGATACAATTGTGTGCATTTTGTTACATTAGATACTGATAATGATGATTCTGTGTATGCATTTTTGTTAGTATTAAATATAAGATAACATTTTTATCTAATTCAGATTAAAAAATGTTTCAAATTGCAAGATAAATAGAAGAAAATTTTAGTCCAACCAGTGAGGGAATGGTAAAGAGTTTGAAAATAAGAAGTTTATTTAATTTTGAAAGAAATAATATATCTTGCTTTTACAATATTGTTACTTTTGAATTTGGGGTTTAAGACTTGGTTATTTTCCATCCAAAAATTGAAATTGTGTATAGGTGAGGCAAACCAAACACTTTGAAGACAACGGCTACTGCCATTTCAAAAATGACCTCATCTGATTAACTTAGGCAGAAAGTGTCCACATTAATGGCTAAATTTTCTATCATCAATTGAAGCCTCTTCATGGTTTCATGTAGATCCTCCATTTACTAAATGACCAAAGAAAAATGAGAACGAGCTTCCAGCACAACCTGCTCACCAACCCTTTCCATCTTGGCAACACCTTAGCTTAGAAAATTTTGATTCGAAACCCTCCTGAGATATATCTTTTCTTCGTGGATAGAGGAGGCCATGATTCTAATCGACGAAAGTTAACCTTAATACTTAAGGCATCCAACTTTGTCAATTTCCATTTATAATGGGGAATGCCACTAGTTTCCTTTCTTGCAGACATATTTTAACATTGAATGCTTATGAGCTTTGATTTCTTGTTCGTTTCAGCTGTAGATGGCATCAAATCCGTTTCTCATCACTCGATTTTACTACATATACTCTACATAGGCGACAATAAGGTATTATCCATAGGGATTTTATGGCCCAACTTGAACTTGCATGAAGTGCAATTCCATTTATCTTTGCAAGTGACACATTGCCTCTCCAATATCCATTTGGAATAGCACTCAGCTTGTTTTTCTTTGATTGAGAGCCAACATTTTAAGGAAATAATGATCGGGATGATTTCAATGCTAATTAATAATGCCACGGATCTTGGGAACTAGTTTCTCCAGCGTGTCCTTTGATTTATTATGTGCTCCATTTTACATAATTGCAACATCATGGAATATATTAATGAGTTTAGTGATTTTTATCTTGGCAGAGTATTCCTGGATCAAGATGAGCTCTTATATTAGCGTGTTCATTAATGATCTAGTTATTTCTTTTTTTTGATATGATAAAAGGTGATGTCAAATTTTCCAATTTGTCTCCTAATTTGAATGTCCACTGGCACTGATTTTTTTTAGAAATTTTTTGGCTCTATAAAACCTTTGGATGTTTATCATCTTGTCTCCCAATACCACAATACTCTCACAATACCACTAGTTGAGGAATTCCTCTTACTATGACTATTTTCAACCCTTACCAAAGAGTTAGAGCTTCTTCTTGATTGTTAGTGATTGATCCTAGTCCCCATGCATGTTTAATCTCTATTTCTCCATTGAGGTGAAATATTACCCCTTCCGCTCTTTCCCCCCTTCACCCATTTTGACTAAAATAATAACCAAAAATTATATTCATAAACAAATAATATTTTATTAAATACTCTCATTTTTATATAAATAAAGTGGGAAATTTTATTTTCATTGAAATTAATATAATATTTTTTTATAAATAACCTTTTCGTTAACATCTCACAGATCATGAATACCTTAGACTTATCATTCGTATATATTTCATTTAAATATTTTTATAAGATTATTTTTACATAGTATCTTCCTTAGATCATGATACCATCCATTAAACCTAACATTTCCTTAAACAAATTTATTTTCCCATAATTCTTGTTACTCTACTTATTAACTCTTTGATTCTAAAATTTCAATTATTATATTTTTTTTATGACATAACCTTTTGTATAAAAATATTGGTGAATTCATATTTTCTATAATTATATTGTCCGAAAAATAAAATAAATTATAGAGCGAAGTAAGAATACTCTAAAAAAAATTTATATTTATTAAATATTACCATCGCAATTTTATTAAATATAATTAGTATTAATATAAAAAATAAAATTAAATTAAAAAAAAATTATTCTTATAATTTTTGATTTATACGAAAGGATTATTTAATTTATATTTTATAAATTGAAATTCTAAAACTCCATATTTATAATATCTATTACTTCATTTTTATTTAAAAATAATTTAATTAACGGTAACTTATATTTAAAACTGTTCGTGTAACAGTAAAAGTAAAAATACATATTAAAAGAGATTTCTGTGGCGATGCCTGGTCATATATGTCGAATTCGGCAGCTGATCCATGGAAACTTCTTTCTTTGCGACGGCTGTACAGTATTCCATGAGATTTTCTCGGGGAAGGGTTAGTTCCTGTATCAGCTATGTATCTCCTTACACGCTTGCTTCAACATCACTTTGATTGCTTTTTCTTGTACCAAAAACTCTCTTTCCCCTGCAATTCGCACGCTAAGCTTTTGGTAGGTGACGATGGAAGTTCGATTGTTATTGCAGCTAAGGTTCTTGGTGGGATTAGCAGCTTCTTTTCTAGCTGTACACCGCGAGGTCCTCAGGTTTGTGGCACC
>APFE030437568.1:4026-49329 GCA_000404065.3 Pinus taeda | reverse complement strand
GTGCGCATGTTGGTAACCGGTTGTGTGTGGGTCGTGGGTCGTGCGCAGGGCGCCCACCCGCCCAACGACACGGGGTTACACTTCATATTATTGCGGTGGAGTTCGATGGACCATCGTGCGGCGTGTAGGGGCGGACGCCATCCGGTTGTAGACATATTGTGGGTGCGTTGGCGGTGGGTCATGCACGGGGCGCCGACCCGCCCGACGAAACGAAGTTACATACACATTACAGTTTGATGGTAGACCGTCGTGCGGGCGTGCACGGGTGGACGCCCTCCGGTTGTGGATTATTGCAGGTGTGTTGGTGGTGGGTCATGCACGGGGTACCCACCCGCTCGACGACACGAAGTCATATTATACTTTGCAACTTGGTTCTCGGCGAGTCTTGGCGTACCGCCATGCGGGTGAGCACTGGCAGTCACCCTCCCGGATTGTAACTCTATCATTATAATAAAAGATGCTTGTTACTGTCTTACTGTGTTGATTATTCCTATGTTGGTTTTATTATCAAGTATTGCTAATGGTTTTAATGCGTTAATGTTATAAATTCATAAAGGCTATGAATTGTAAGGCGTAGTCCGTAAAGTTTATTAACGATGAAATATCTTAATAACTTAGGCGGTGCCGCACCCGCCCAATTAAGAAAAAAAAAGATTGGGGGCGTGACAGGTTCCCTCACACGGATTTCACTGATTTTGGAGCCCACACCATCAATGCTTTCGCCAATCTAATTGTGCTTGAGATTACGGAAGGTTCTGAAAATGCGTTCAAAACATTCGAACAAATTGAACAGCTCTACGTCCGGGGATTTCAAAGTCGATATAATTCTCTTGAGAAACTTCTTAGACACAAGAATCCTCTTCAGATTGTCCATGGATTACTAGAATCTACAGAGGACAATCCACTGATAGACTTTGCACAACCTCAAGTTTTTGCAGGTGAGAATATGTTAATATTTTACGTCCATTTAACTCAACTATTTGTTTGCATGGCTCGAAAAATTTCTCAAACTATTTTTTTCTAGGGCACAAATAATTTCTTTACCTGAAATGAATTTCGGCAACCATAGGTAATAAGAGCGCGTGGAAGGCCGATCTTGAATATGCAAGACAGGCGCTAGCTGGTTTGAATCCAATGGTAATTCAATGCTTACAGGTAATTGGATGAGTCCTTTATGTACGAATAGGCTAAGGATCTGTGATGGCATTTTGTTCAAACACGCCGATAATTAGGTTTTACGTGTGACAGACATTTCCCCCGTCCAGCAACTTGGACCCAAATATCTACGGTCCACAGAAGAGTTCAACCACCGAGCCACACATAGAAAAGTTCCTCGAGGGCCTTTCCGTGCAGCAGGTTGATCGTTACGCTTTCCCTCAAACTTACACTCTCTTCTCCATTGTTTTTTTATAAGTATTTCGAATAAATCAAATCTATCTATGTTGATGTAGGTTGTTGCATCAAAGAGGGTGTTTATTTTGGACTACTATGATGCATATATGTTGTATGCTGAACACATCAATACGCTATTGGAGGGGAGTAAAACATATGGCAGTCGCACACTTTTCTTCCTCACAAACGAGGGAGTGCTAAAGCCCGTGGCCATTGAATTGTGTTTGCCTCCCACCGCTGAACAGGAATTAGGTGTTAGAAACGTGTACACTCCTGCTGAGGAGGGAACAAAATAAGGAGCGTTATGGTTGCTAGCAAAAGCTCATGCTCGTGTCAACGATGCGGGTTACCATCAATTGATTAGTCATTGGTAAACATTCTTGCTCATATTATAATAATATCGACTATATTATTCTTTTAATTTATTAATTTTAAATCTAAAAATATCCTTATTTAAATTTAAACTTTTTAACTTCTCACAATCCTATCCTATCCTATTCTATTCTATTATTCTCGCTGAT
This sequence comes from Pinus taeda, assembly GCA_000404065.3. Lineage (NCBI taxonomy): Eukaryota > Viridiplantae > Streptophyta > Pinopsida > Pinales > Pinaceae > Pinus > Pinus taeda. Next base: position 47,416 of record APFE030437568.1, on the reverse strand, counting down.
ATGCGAAATATAGCTTATCAATTATCATTGATTCATACATGATCCACGAGTAATGGTAAACCTAATATATATGTAACATAATGCAATATTTTTATATATGGTAACCAAAATGAGGTGGAGATCTACAAGAAGGAAAAGGTGGTTTAGAGAAGAACTTGAAGACGTGTGTCAATATATGAAAAGAACACAAGGATAAAATAGAATACTTCAAAGTTTAGAATTTATAACATAATGAATTAAGTGAGAAATTGAATAAAATTTGTATTCTTGTAATTTTATATATATATAATATATTAATTCTCATAATTTAAATAAAAATATATTATCTTCTTAATTTATAAAAAATTAACATATATTCTTATGTTCCAGTTTTTAAAAGAATTTATTACTGTTATTAATAATAAATTTCACAAACAGTAATTTTTAGTTTTAGTAAAATGTGCTAATACTATTTTCTCTAAATTTAAAACTAAGCAATACATTTTTTAATATTAAATTATTTAAAGTAAACAATATACATAACTAAACATAATAGTAATGAGTTTATATATTGTCTTGTTTATTCTTATTATTATTTATTATTATTATATTTATGTGTTAAAGACACTTACTAAAATTATCAATTTTTAAATTGAAACGTGTTTTTAGAAATCTTTATACTTAGCTATTAGCAAATATTTATACTTAGCTATTAGCAGTCCGAGAGTTTCAAACTACTACATTGAAATTTCCTCATTTTAATGAGTGTAGGCTAAGAACTCATGCAACAATGGAGCCTTTTATTATAGCTACTCATAGACAACTGAGTAGAATGCATCCATTGTACAAGCTATTGATACCTCATTATCTTGATACAATGGACATCAATCAAGCTGCGCGTCAGAGCTTAATCAATGCAGGAGGAATTATTGAGAAAATCTTTACTCCATGGAGATGTCATCTATGATCTATAAAGATTGGAGATTTAATGAGCAAGGATTGCCGACTGATCTTCTTAAAAGGTTTGTTGTCTAAGACTAAAACACTATTTTCATTAAATATTCTTAGCATACTCTATTGACATATAGATTTTATACTTTTCAGGGGAATGGCTGTCCGGGACCCAACAGCACCCCACGAGCTAAAGCTCATGATTGAAGACTACCCATTTGCCGTCGATGGCCTGGAAATATGGTCTGCTATGAAGGATTGGGTTGCAGACTACTTATCTTTGTATTACAAGGATGATGCATCTATGAAAAGAGATCAAGAATTGCAATGTTGGTGGAGTGAGATAGTAAACATTGGCCATGGAGACTTAAAGAATGATCTGAGCAGATGGTATGAAATGAAGACAAAAGATGAAGTTGTTGAAGCACTAACCACTATTATGTGGCTTGCATCCGCTCATCACGCTACCGTCAACTTCGGGCAGTATGCTTATGGAGGGTACATGCCCAATCTCCCCACCACGAGTAAACGACTCATTCCAGAGAAAGGTTCCCAGGAATACACTGAGATGGTGAGAGATGTAGACGAATATTTCCTTAAAACCATATCTACTACCTCCGAAGCCACACTTGTCATGGACGTTTTGGAGATCTTATCAAAGCATGCTAAAAATGAAGTGTACGTGGGACAAATACAAGGATCCACACCAGAATGGGCCGATGACAACGGAATAGATGAAGCTTTCAACCAATTTTTATTGAAGTTAGAGCAGGTGGAGAAGAAGGTAACAACCAGAAACAATAACTCCAAATTGAAGAACAGGCTTGGGCCCGCTCTAGTTCCATATATGTTGTTGTATCCTGACACCACTAATTTATCAAAGTCTGGTGGCCTTACCGGTTGCGGTGTCCCTAACAGTATATCCATCTAATCAATCTGCCCCCATTCTCTGTACTATGACAATTCAATATATTAATATTCACTCTGTATCACTCCAAACCAATGTCGTCTCTTTAATGTAATCCCAAAGCCTACTGGAGGGTATGATATTGTGTTGGGAATTGTAGAGAAAATTACCTAAGCGACAAGTTTCATGATTGCAATTTAAGTCACTGGCATATAATTTTGCATACCTATGATGTTTATTTTCTATTGTCCATTTGGAAAATAAGCAGAATTTATTTTTAAAAGCAAGGACTTACATTTAAGGTAAATGCTAGTCACTATCAATGAATTCTCTTCAATGAAACATATCATCCATGTTTTGAAATTTATGATAAGAAAAGTTATTGACATAACATCCATTACTCACCCATATGAATTTTGAGAATATATTGGAAGCAAACAACAATTACTATATATAATAAAAACATGTAATTAAATTGAATTATTTTCAATTTCAGACAAATTCAACCAGAGTAATATAGAGGTTTTCATGCTTAACATACATTCTAACTCAATTAAGTTATTACAGATTCGACACAAGTAAGGCTGTGGTTAGAAAATCGAAGCTTAGTAGAGTAAAATACATTTAATTAAAATGTTTATATAAAAAATTATTCATTTCCAAAATAAAATACTTTAATGATATTCCTACATGGTCCTAATGCTAATATTAGTAATGTGGATGTGGTTGACCATGTTTTACCATGGACAACCACTGATAGTATAACATGATTGTGGTTGACGTGCTTAATATGTATAATAATACAAGGAGTAATCTAATGAGTTTAGATACAACAATGAATAAATCAATGCCTTTGAAGTGATACATGGTTCAACCAAATTTACTAATGTGGCTGATACATGCCGGTCATGTTATTTTTCTACACCAATTGTTATATAAAAGGTGGAAAATGTCACCAATTGATATATATCTGTTATCACTCAGGTTTTCCCCAAAGTTGTAAGAAAGGGAAAGGAGGCCGAGGTAACCACAAATCTAACCAATCTGTATCCAGAGAGGGCTCTCTCTGGATACAGATTGGTTAGATTTGTGGTTACCTCGGCCTCCTTTCCCTTTCTTACAATTTTGGGGAAAACTTGAGTGATAACAGATATATATCAATTGGTGACATTTTCCACCTTTTATATAAAAATTGGTGTACAAAAATTACATGACCAGCATGTATCAACCACATTAGTAAATTTGGTTGAACCATGTATCACTTCAAAGGCATTGATTTATTCATTCTTGTATCTAAACTCATTAGATTACTCCTTGTATTATGATACGTATTAAGCACGTCAACCACAATCATGTTATACTATTACCTCGGCCTCCTTTCCCTTTCTTACAACTTTGGGGAAAACCTAAGTGATAACAATATCAACCACATTAGTAAATTTGGTTGTGCTAGTCGAAAGCCAATGGGTGTGGTGGATTCATTAACCATGGTTGACGAGGGTTGATGAGGTTGACCATGGTAAAGGTTACATTACTGTTACAAAAATTGTTATATTAATAATTCATATGTTTAATGGGGTTGACCATCGTTGAAGAGGGTTTACCATTGTTGATCATATTCAACCATAGAGATCTTGATTACATTATGGTTGACCATGTTTGACCATTCTATCCATGGTTAACAATGGTTAGCCATTAGGAGTTGGTTGAGCATTCAATTTAATGTCCCTGATTGACAATTTAATGTAAAGCAACATAAAGAAAATTTGAATTATCCAACAATTGGTGGTGAAGGAGAATGGTATCCTTTCTCCACCAACTTTAACTTGGTATTCTGCTACAAATTATGAATAAACTCCTCTTTTATTAAGGACTTGTCATAAAGTTTTATTTTATTCCCATTGACAAGAAACATGATCCCTTATTCGTTAATGATCTTGATTCCTACCACTCCAATATCAAAAACAAATTCTACTTCATAGGGGCCTAACCAATGTGTTTGGAATTTCCCTTAAAATATTTAATTGTTGAGTCAAACAGAGCGGCCCAATAACTTGGTTTGAATTTGTTGAATTTGCATAACTTGGTTTGAATTTGTTGAATATGCATAACATGGCGTAGGAATTATGATGTTATAATATGAGAATTATCGACATGTGGTTCATTTATGTGAACTCATTATATGCCTTAATATAATTATGTGATGTATAATTGAAGCATGTGACAGTTCCGTACATATCTATGACATGCGTGAGCATGCAGATCCATATTAACAAATATGAACGTCTCATGATGACATGCAAGAGTTGGCATATGGATTATTTCCTATGATACTATGATGGTATGGTTAATGCATTGGATGCAATGTGATGATTCACAGGACTCCACAAATGGGCCGAGAGGGCCGGTTTATTTGATGATCTCATGCGAGCCCATACGCACGAGGGAGAATAAGTAACACCATATGGGCTCGGGACAAAACTCAATCAACACTACATATGCCAGTGGTTCCTTTGTCTTGTATATAGCTCTTGATGGATAGCTTCTGAAGAGCTATGGGACCATCTTGAGGAGGCCAAGTGCCTAATGTTCCAGGCTAGGTGCCTGTTATTGGATTGGGATGCCGAAGTCTGGAAGGGATATAAAGGACTTCGATGCCTGGGGCTGTGTGCCTTAGTAGTTTTGGAGGGAGTGGGCCAGCCTGCGAGATGCCCGGGGTCATTGAGTACCAGACCGGATGCCTGCCTTGGGGCAGATGAGGTTCTGAGTCAGGCGCGAGGCCTTGGGGCAGCCTTGGACTAGGATACAGACTGGGTCAGGCTAGTTCGGTACGAAGTGGGAAAGGACAGAGATTCCTTGAGTATTTCCCGGGGTGTTGGGGACTTTCGATGCCTGTTGGTTATACTAGTTGAGCCGAGGGTGTTTGCAACATAAGTAAATAAAATAATAAATAATAAATAATAAAATAATACACAATAACTTCGGGACGAAGTTCCTTTAAAGTGGGAGCGTCATGTAATATCCCTCCCTTCTAATAATAAATAATAAATAATCAAAATAGATAATATAATAATAATAATAAATAATACAAAATACAAAATAAATAATAATAATAATATAAATACTATATAATAATAAATAATAAATCACTTAATAATAAATAATAAAAATAATAAATCATAAATGATATTTAAAAATATACAATAAAATAAATAAAACTTTATCACAAGTCCTTAATAAAAGAGGAGTTTATTCATAATTTGTAGCAGAATACCAAGTTAAAGTTGGTGGAGAAAGGATACCATTCTCCTTCACCACCAATTGTTGGATAATTCAATTTTTCTTTATATTGCTTTACATTAAATTGTCAATCCAAGACATTAAATTGAATGCTCAACAAACTCCTAATGGCTAACCATAGTTAACCATGGATAGAATGGTCAAACATGGTCAACCATAACGTAATCAAGATCTCTATGGTTGAATATGATCAACAATGGTAAACCCTCTTCAACGATGGTCAACCCCATTAAACATGTGAATTATTAATATAACAATTTTTGTAACAGTAATGTAACCTTTACCATGGTCAACCTCATCAACCCTCGGAAACCATGGTTAATGAATCCACCACACCCATCGGCTTTCGGCTGACACAACTAAATTTACTAATGTGGTTGATATTGTTATCACCCAGGTTTTCCCCAAAGTTGTAAGAAAGGGAAAAGAGGCCGAGGTAACCACAAACCAATCTTTTAGATAAAAAATCTAGCCAATCTGTATCCAGAGAGAGCCTCTGGATACAGATTGGCTAGATTTTTTATCTAAAAGATTGGTTTGTGGTTACCTCGGCCTCTTTTCCCTTTCTTACAACTTTGGGGAAAACCTGGGTGATAACAATATCAAGCACATTAGTAAATTTAGTTGTGTCAGCCGAAAGCCGATGGGTGTGGTGGATTCATTAACCATGGTTTCCGAGGGTTGATGAGGTTGACCATGGTAAAGGTTACATTACTGTTACAAAAATTGTTATATTAATAATTCACATGTTTAATGGGGTTGACCATCGTTGAAGAGGGTTTACCATTGTTGATCATATTCAACCATAGAGATCTTGATTACGTTATGGTTGACCATGTTTGACCATTCTATCCATGGTTAACTATGGTTAGCCATTAGGAGTTTGTTGAGCATTCAATTTAATGTCTTGGATTGACAATTTAATGTAAAGCAATATAAAGAAAATTTGAATTATCCAACAATTGGTGGTGAAGGAGAATGGTATCCTTTCTCCACCAACTTTAACTTGGTATTCTGCTACAAATTATGAATAAACTCCTCTTTTATTAAGGACTTGTGATAAATTTTTATTTTATTCCCATTGACAAGAAACATGATCCCTTATTCATTAATGATCTTGATTCCTACCACTCCAATATCAAAAACAAATTCTACTTCATAGGGGCCTAACCAATGTGTTTGGAATTTCCCTTAAAATATTTAATTATTGAGTGAAACAGAGCAGCCTAATCACTTGGTTTGAATTTGTTGAGCATGGTAAATTGTTCATGTGATCTCTTCCTTTGTTGATGAATGATGTTTGTCGTTTGTATGGCATCTTGCCTAATTGCATCCAACTCATTGAGTTGTGCCAATCTTTGCTTTTCATCTTTAGAGAGGTCTAGCCCCAACGTTTTTGTTGTCCTATATGTCTCCACTTGGAACTCAATAGGAATTAGAATTTGATTTCCATAGACAAGCCCACAAAGAGTGTGTCCAGTGGAATGTCTCCATGTGGTTTTGGTGTGCCCAAATTGCTTCTAAAATCCCTTTTCCCTAATCTCTCTTTTGTAAATGCACAATCTTGGTTAGTATGGCTTCAAGAACTTTATTTGTAGATTCCATTGATCCATTATCTTGTGAACGCTATGGAGTGGATTTGTGATGTTTGATTTCATACTACTCCATGATCTTCTAAACAAGTTTGGATGTGATCTTCGCATATTCATCTATTACAATTTCTATTGGGACACCAAAATGAGTGAAAATATACTCAAAATGAAACGTAACAATAATATTTTCAGTATCAAAAATTAATTTTTCAACCTCTACCCCTTTAGTGACATTACCAGTGCAAATAAGAACATACCTATTCTACTTGGATGCTATATTAATTAGACCTACAAAGTCTTTAGCTTGCTTTTCAAATGGCTCCATCAATATGTGTGGTTGTAAATGCAATTCATCTTATTGAACATGCTTCCCTTTTCTTTGAGAACTATCAAATACCTTGACATATTCTTTGGAAACCTTAAAAAGAGAAGGGAAATAATATCCCAAGAGAAGGTCTTTGTATGTGGTCCTTCTATCAGCAAAATGTCCTCCACAAGGTTCTTCATGACATACTTTCAATATTTCAGGTACTACATCTTCTCAAACACATATTTTACTTTGTATGAAATTATAATTTAGAATTAGTATTTATTTGGCATCTTGGACATTCAGTGTCACACGAAGAGAACATCATTTATTCCTTATTATTATTACTAGTTACATCAGTTTCTGTTGTCTCTTCTTTGTATGATATTTTACTAAGTATTTAACTCATAGACTAGCGATACTTAATATAGAAAATAAATTAGGATTCATGTACATATAAATTAAATAACTTTAGGATTCCATAAGCTCTCTTCTTCACAAGTGGAAGAGATCCAAACGCCAACAAAGCCTTTAAATTCACCGGAATTCACTATCCCAAATGGCTTGGGCTATCTAAAAAGCCTCAATATTGGTCACACCCACTTTGTTGACAAATTTGAAAAGATTGCATCAACAAAATGGTGCTAGAAGGATGACTTGAGGTAAAACAAGTTATTAAACCATCAATTCCTTGGCCTCTATTTAAAGATCTTTACTTATTCTTCATTATGCCATCTTAGCATGCACTATAAGGAAGGTTATAGGATAAGCTAACCTGATTGGAGTGACTTTCTCTATTGTTTCATCTAATGAATGGCTCTAGCCCAAATCATTGTAAGTGAGGGAGATTTTAGTTTCACATTATTAGACATTCCTCACGAGACAACTCAATTCTTGTTAAAACTCCATTTCATCAGTGAAGGGAGTATATTTGCATTGGAACACCTTGATAAGTTTTGGTGTAAATGTACCAAGTGTAACATTATTGATTTAAAAATTTTTATGTGGGTTATTCACTTTCACATTTAATGGAATAATCAAAGACTGGTTTCAAACGTTTCCACTCCATTTTATTTTTATTTGCTTTCTATTTGTGTAAGACTTTTTATATAATTTCAAAACCTGTGATACAAATAATATATGGGAGGAATTACAGGCTTTGCTATTCGAGGACGATTCATCTTTAGAGATATTTACAAAAAAATTCCATCATGTTCGTTTTAAATGGCGTCTTAATGATTTGTTTGTTATGTAGATTCAATTGCATTTGGTATATTAGAAAAATATCATAACATCATAACATGAATATTCTTTACAAATTAAGATGGATATTTAGAAAATCTACATTCTCAAAGTTCCATTAAACAAGTATGAGGGGTAGAATAAGTTAAGCACAACTTTATTTATGAGAAAACTAATCTCTCTTTAGAACAATCTTTTTCCAGTGACATAATAAAAGAGGGTTTCATTATTGACAAAAATGTTTCTTTTTTTAATTCCCACTCTAATATGTTCCTAGATTCAATCGTTAAAGAATATATAAATATTGATCTTAATTTTACTAATGTACTAATAGAACAATTTAGGTATATTGAACCTCCTTTTCGAAAGGAAACTATTAATCTTAATCATCAAATTACATCTAATTTTCATGAAAGAGTAGATGTTTTCCATGAAGTTTCTCATGGATATTTGGACTTGTAATTTAATGTATGTTAAACATTTTAGCTTGGTTAAAATAAAAAATAAAATGAAAATCAATTATTAATTTTATTAATCTTTATAAATTACTAATAGTAATTTTTAAGCTCTTGGTTTGTGAAAATCCATGGTATTGACTGTGGTAATACCATGGTATTCATGTGTGAAAAGACTATTTTTAAAGGCGAAATTATATCATCTTAGATCCATCTTAATTATGGGTCTACCAAGTGCTTAGAGGGATAAATAGATTTCATCCCCCTAAGAGTGGTAGATGTTGAGTTAAGATGGATATAGGTTGGTTTTTATGATAATGAAGATATTAAATAGACTTAGGAAATTATATTGTAAAAAAAACCTTAAGGTGCATGGTTAAAGCTACATTTAATCACTTCACAAAATTTGGTAAAAAATATCGATATCTCCATTAATATTGGGTTTTAATTTTTTCTGATTTAACAAAAAAAATTCAAAACAATGAAACCTTATCACTCTTTCTGCATCACCCTTGCAGAAGATTTTTCACCATTTTTCAAACGTTCTCAATATGATATCTTCATGAAAAAGTTTAGGTATTGATGTTGGATTAGTTGTTTGAAAAATAAGTTGCTTTGTACAACCTTTCATATTCTATGCTATTCTTAGTTTGTCCTAATGATTTGTAGGGGTTGGAGCCACTGCACCATATTTTCCTAAAAGGTGGAGATTGTTCACCAAAAAGGAAATGAATCTACATGTTACAACGTTGTTAAAAAATGCGAGACCTATAAGGGTAGTGAATTATGGTAATAAGCAATTTATATTGGGAGAGACATAATTAAATTTTATTATTTAATTGAAGATTTCCAATTAAAATAATAATAAATCTACATTTCTATATTCATATATTGGTTGGAAGGATTCTCACAATGGTCACTTTTTTCAATTAGATCTCCTTCAAGCCTTTGGGATACCTAATACTTTCTTATATAATATAGTTGGGGCTTGCTACTTATTGGTGTGTTGAGGTAAACAAACTTGATGTCTTTTTTTTTCTTTTTTTTTCTCTTTTTTTTTTTATCTCATAGTTTGAGTCTATGTAATAAGAAATAAATTTTATAACTTGAAAAAAGTGGTAGCTTGACAAAAGTTATATAGAAAAGATTAATCTCTCCTACCTTGACAGAACTCATTGTCAATATCAACACCTACAAGAAATTTGTTGTGGAATATTATCAAAACTAATAGAAGGATATGAAAGAGTGTATTGTAAGAACCTTAACAAACATCACCACTCAAAACTTGGAACATTGTTTGTAGGAAGAGAAAATTATGTTTCTTTTTTCCAAACATGTATGTTAGTATATTATAGTTTAATGAATATGTTTTCTTGATTCATTAATTTTTACGAGTCTCTGTGAGATTGGAAAAGTCTTTGTACTTGTCTGACTCTCCTCCAATTGATGTTACTTTTACTACATTTCCTCCTGTAGTTTTTGAACATTTGGATCTTCCTATAACGAAGTCTAAATTTGCATGCTCTCATCCTAGAATTTTCCATAGTCTGCCAATGCTGTGGAGATGCTAGCCATCAAGAGTAAGAGCTTTCATATGGAAGGAGACTGGAGTTCTCAACTTTGCTGAAAAATATCAAACCTTATAATCAAATCTACAAGCATATCCACCTACCTCTTACAGATGGCCTACCAAAATATTTGAGTGAGTCTGTCTTTGTTACTCTTACTAAGAATGTAACTAATCCAATAAAGGGAAAAAAATGATTGGACAATGTAAATAGACATTATTGTTAATGTTGATCCTAAACTATAATTTTTTTATTTTTATGTATATTTTATCTACAATAATATTATTGTTAAAACTATTTATGAATATCTATACAAACTTTTTTTTAAACTAATTTGATTTAATGATTTAGTAGATGGATTTTTTTTCCTAGTATAAACAAAATATATACCAACTTTGAAGCAATATATTTTAATGATAAAAAACATTTTATATATATTTAAATTTTATAAAATCTATAATTCTAAAAAATAAAATCTAAATAATCTTCTAAAGTTTAACATAAACAATATCAAATATTATACACCACACAACACATATATATATAACACTCAAATAGAATTAATAATAAATATTTATCATAATATAAATATTTAAAACTTACTTTTCTATGAATTTTTTTTGAAATTAAAATGTTATTTATATATAAAAGCAGAATAATTTAATGTGGTAATAGCATTATAACATAACACATATCATAAATCAAATAACTAATTAAATAAAACTAAAAAAAAATAAACTAAACTTTATAAAATATGTGTTATGCCTATGATCAATTTGATGATTGTTTTAATAATGACACTCTTTTTTTCTAATTTTTTATTTGTTTTTGGGTTTTAATTTATAAATATAATGAATAGATAATATCTATAACATATGTTTTTCATGAAATCAAAAATGTTATTAATGTATTATCAACATAATAATAATAATAAAATAGATCAAATAGCTAACCAAGTAAAATTTAAAACTAAAATCTTAATTTAGTAAAATTTGTGTTTGTGTATATAGTGAATATATAATACTTATAATATATTTTTGATAAAAAACTAAGTGAAATTAATAATGTTATTAGTATTGTTTAATGTAACAATGATATTATCAATATAACCATTATCATAAATCAAATGACTAACACACTAAAACTTATTTTACAAAATAAACATTATAAAACTAATTTATTTTTGGTGTATGTTAATTTGATATTTATTTAATATTTTTAATATATATATTCTTTTATTTTTAATTAATTACTTTTTTTTATTTTCTAGTTGGTTCAACAACACTCGCGTGGCTGCTACATCCATGGAAATATCTGAGCTTGATCAAGGGTATCAAGCCTATGTCCAAGGAAATATCTGAGCTTGATCAAGGGTTTCAAGCCCCGCTACGTCCACAGAAATATCTGAGCTTGATTAAGGGTATAAAGCCCTACTACGTCTACGAAAATATTTGAGCTTGATCAAGGGTATCAAGCCCCGCTATGTCCACGGAAATATCTGAGCTTGATTAAGGGTATCAAGCCCTGCTATGTCCACCAAAATATCTGAGCTTCATCAAGGACATCAAGCCCCGCTACGTCCACGCAAATATCTGAGCTTGATCAAGGGTTTCAAGCCCCACTACATCCATTGAGCTTGGTTAAGGGCATCAAGCACTGCTATGTCCATGGAAATATTTGAGCCTCATCAAGGGTATCAAGCCTCGTTACGTCCACCGTCCACTGAGCTTGATGAAGGGCATCAAGCCCCGCTACATCCACGGAAATATCTGAGCTTGATCAAGGGTATCAAGCCCTGCTACGTTCACTGAGCTTGATCAAGGGTATGAAGCCCCACAAATATTTGAGCTTGGGCCAATAGCTAGGCCTAACCCCAAGGGCTTCGGGAGAATTGACCCTGTGACCCCGCAAATATTTGAGTTTGGGCCAATAGCTAGGCCTAACCACAAGGGCTTTGGGGAGAATTGACCTTGTGACCTCGTGAACTGCAAGGAAGTTATTTGGCCAGTTAAGCTAAGCCTTGGGGCTTATTTTATTTTTTTATAACGTGGTGAATGGATAATTATGATGATCATTTTAATAGTTATGTTTTAAAACTAGAATAAATGCGTAATTATGTTGAAAAATATGGAATGAATGGCTAACCATGGTAGCAAAGATATATATTTTAAAATAAGGTATTGATAATTTTAATTTAATTATCAATTATTATTAGGTTTATGGTAGAAAATATTTTTGTTGGTAGTAGTCACACATCAAAGCTGACATTTATTCTAGAATAGTTATGTCCTTTTTGTCCTTTTAATGAAATTAATTAATTAAAAAAATATGATAAGAGTATCTAAAGTATGATATGAAATGAGTTATGGTTTTTATGGCATGTGGTATTGATAAGCGATGGTATTGGCCCATGGTATCATTAGGTGGATTGTAGAGAACATTTTTGTTGGTAGTAGTCACATATCAAAGTTGAAATTTACTTCAGAGTAGTTATGTCCTTTTTCTCCTTTTAATTAAATTAATTAATTAAAAAATGTCATACATGTATTTAAAGTGTAATATAGAATGAATTATGGTTTTTAGGCTATGTGGTATTGATAACCCATAGTATTATAACAAAGTTTATTTACAGGTTAAGAATATTGGTAGTAAAGTAGGAGCGAATTTGCATACTTAAGAATCTTGGTTTCATATTTTTTTTAAATAATTATATATATATATATATATTATATATATATATATATACTATATATAATATATATAATTATTAAAGTAATGATACTTTAAAATAAGTTAAAATAAAGTTATAATTTAGTTAGATTTTATGAATTTTAATCATATTAAAATGTAAATAAAATATATAAAATTGGTATTATATAAATAATTTTTGCTTTTTATTATAGAATATATATATATTTATAATATATTAATAGATATATATTTTGATTTTTATTATAGTTTCATGTTTATATCTATTACGCAATTATTTAATTTATATTATTTACCCAAACAATTAAAATAAAATTTAGAATAACGGTTGAAGATCTATCCCACAGGTTTAAAGCAATATTGGTATTTGTGGATAAACTTTATAGGTTTGATTTTCACTCTCAATTAAATTTATAAAAAAGGATCAATATCGGAAGATAAAAATTCCATTTATGAAAACGTATAGTTTCAAAATATACCTTATTATACATTTACGGCTACACGGATAATGTATATTTAATTTGTTGTAATACTCTAATTAAAATGCATTTCTCAATATAAATTTTGTAGTAATATTTTTCTAAAATTATAACTTAAATTCATATTAAATAAAATGAATACAATTATACCTAATTTAGTTTATATATAAATAATATTTTTTAAGCTTATTAATAATAATATAATTATAAATCAATATACTAATATTATATATATATATAATTAATATTATAAAAATTATTATATATACATATATTTATATATAATAAAATAAAAAATAAAAAACGTTTATTATTTCAATATTTACACCTTTTAACATTCATAAATCATTTCATAAAATCATATTTTCACATAACAATGTAAAAGTTTTAATACTCCAACAACTTTTTCACATAACAATGTAAAAGTTTTAATACTCCAACAACTTTCTCATAGAGTCATATTTTCCACACCACAATGTACAAGAAAAGTTTGATGACTCCACCAACTTTCACTTGCATACCTTCAACCGTTCTCTCCCATTTTCTACTCAGGTGATAACGTGTAACATTCTTTTCCTTTTTCACTCATTTTATAATGTGAAACATTCTTTTCCGCCAGAAATTATTTTGCGCATGTATTATAAAATATCATACGTTTATAAACGTGTCACAACCTAAATGAAAGTTTCTGATATAACTTATTTTCCATCTCACATGAAATTCAAAGAGAAAGCCATGCAACATTCAAACTCCTTAAAAGATGAAAGGTGAAAATACAAAGAAATCCTCGTGTCCTTATCACATATTAATAACACGGACCACGTATTAACACGACTAGCACTTGTTTTTATCGGGTCGTGTTTTAAGAACATTGTTTAGAAACATTTGAAATATGGGGTTGTAGCAAATAATTCTGGGATATTTTTACAGGTGTCCCTTTTCTAGAAGACTCGCTGCCACATTAATTTATCAGTTATTTATATTTGTCTTACATGGATCCTTAACAAAAACTAATAGATTTTAATAGATATTTATGGATAAGAATATTTTCTAGGGAAAAAAAATATTCTTCAAACGAAGAGGAAAATGATGTGGGATGCTCATGAATCAAATTTTCATATTATTTTTTCCGTAAAATCATGATTGGAGTCATGTTTAATTGGCAAATGAGTTTTAAGTGAGATGGAGCTTATTAGAGGGATTTACAATGCAATATGGTTGATAATATCCATATTCTAGAGAAAAACACAAATGTTACAAAATGTGGCATTTGTAGCATACTTTGGTTTCAATGTGGCTTTACTGTGGTTTGTTCATATACTAACAAAATAAGAGGAATAATTTTTTGTTATCATTGTTGTTGGTAACTTTCAGGGGAAATACAAGTTTAGGTATTTGTCTCAACCAAAGTGAGAAATACAACGAGGAGAGATTTACAATGCAACATGGTTGAGAGTATTCACATTCAAGGGAAGAACACAAATGCTACAAAATGTGGCGTTTGTAGCATACTTTGGTTTCAATGTCGCTTCACTGCGGTTTGTCCATATATGAACAAAATAAGAGGAATAATGGTTTGTTAGCATTGTTGTTGTTAACTTTGAGAGAAAATACAACCTTAGGGATTTGCCTCAACAAAAGTGAGAAATACAATGAGGAGGCCAAGGGCATAAGGAATTTCTTGATTACACAATGAGAGAAGTGGAAGACAACTATGGATCATGAGAAAGTAAAGAGGGAAAAATAACTAAAAACTAAATTGTTGTGAAGGTGGTTAAGAATACCATGGGGTAAAGGACTCGTATCAAGAGTTAGAACTTTCATATAAAAGGAAATTGGAGTTTTCAGCTTTGCTTGAAAAATATCAAACCTTATCATCAAAAATATCAAACCTTATCATCAAATTTCAAAGCACATCCACCTACTTCTTATCTGAATGACTCTACCATTGTTACTCTTACTAAGAATGTAACTAATCCAATAGAAGGAAAAAAAATCACAGAACAATGTAAGTAGACATTATTGTTAATATTGATTCTAGGCTATAATTTTTTATTTTTATCTATAACAATATTATTGTTAAAACTATTTATGGATATTCATACAAATATTTTTTTAAACTAGTTTGATTTAATTATTTAGTAAATAGACCTTTTATTTAGAGTAAAAAATATGTATACCAAGTATAAAGAAATACATTTTAATGGTACCAACATTTTATAAAAATATTAAAATCTATAATTTAAAAAATAAAATTCTAGATATTCTTAAAAGTCCAAGTTACATAAATATCAAAGGATAAGCTGCGGATACTGTTGAGAATCACTTTGGAGAGGTCTGAAGGTTGCCCCGACACGAACACAACAAATATATAGTATATATATATATATATATAATAATATAAATATATATATATTAATAAACATAAAATTGAAAATAGAATAATAATGAAATCATGTTAGATATATCAACAATATTTAAAACTTAATTTTCATATAAAAAAATTAAGTGAAATTAATAATGTTATTTATATATAAAAGCAGTATAATTGAATATGGTAATAGCATTATAACATAATGGATATCATAAATAGATAACTAATCAATAAAACTCAAAAAAATAAAAATTAAACTAAAATTTAGAAAATGTTAGTAGGCCTATGCTCAATTTGATGATTATTTTAATAATGACACTTTTTTTTCTAATTTTTTTTATTTGTGTTTTGGTTTTAACTTATAAATATAGTGAATGGATAATATCTATTACATATGTTTTTCATGAAATCAAAAATGTTATTAATGTATTATCAACATAATAATAATAATAATAATAATAAAATTGATCAAATAACTAACCATGTAAAATGCACAACTAAATCCTAATTAATGACATAACGTTTCCTAAAACATTTGTTTTTGTGTTACATATCTAATTTCGATGGTTATCAGAAATTTTAAAATATTTTATAATCAAATTCTAAATTCTTTTTATGTATTGTTTATTTAGATGGTAAAATTATTTTTGTTGTTTATATAGCTAATATATAATACTTATAATATATTTTTGATAAAAATTTAAGTGAAATCAATAATCTTATTAATATGGTTTGAAGTAGTAATGATATTATTAATATAATAATTATTATAAATTAAATGACTAACAAACTAAAGCTCCAAACTAAAACTTACTTTACAAAATAAACATTATAAAACTAATTTAATTTTTTTGGGTGTGTATGTGTAATTTGATAGTTATTTTATTAATGGTTTTATTTCTTTTAACATGGTGAATGGATGATTATGATGATCGTTTTAATAGTTATTTTTTAAAACTAGAATGAATGGGTAATTAGGTTAACAAAGATGAAATGAATGGGTAACCATATTAGAAAAGATATATATTTTAGAATAAGGGATTTAGAATTTTAAGTTAATTATCAATTATTATTAGGTGGATGGTAGAAAATATTTTTCTTGGTAATAGTCATACATCAAAGCTGAAATTGTATCAGATATGTGTTCCTTATATTTTTAATTAAATTAATTAATTAAAAAATATGATAAGAGCATCTAAAGTGTGATATGAAATGGTTTTTAGGACATGTGGTATTGATAAGCGTGTGATATGAGATGAGTTATAGTTTTTAGGGCATGTCGTATTGGTAAGCTATGGTATTGGCCCATAGTATTATTAGGTGGATTGTAGAGAATATTTTTATTAGTAATAATCACACATAAAAGTTGATATTTATTCTAGAATAGTTATGTATTTTTTCTCTTTCTAGTTAAATTAATTAAAAAGATGTCATACAAAGTATTTAAAGTGTAATTAAAGTAAATTATGATTTTGAAAGTATGTAATAATAATAACCCATAATATTATAACATGTTAAGAATAATAAAGTACGAGTTTCATTTTAACTCCAAATAAAAATTTTTAAAATACATTTCGAAAATATGAATTCCATTTATGAAAACATGTAGTTTCAACATATATCCTATTATACGTTTACAGCTACACGAATAAAGTATAGCTATTAATGTAGGAGTTGTCTAATGAGGCAGAGGAATTCCCGGAGAGCCAAAAGTCGCTGGAATAGGGTAACAAAAATTCAAAAAATCTGGTAGAGGTAGTGTTTGAATCATGTTTTTGATGGTGGAAATGGATTTTTCAACATCAAAAACATCTAAGACACCTAAAATTTTGAAGTTTAACAACTATAACTTGGATTTACAAAAATCCTTGCCAGATTTTCTCTAAATATGACTAGAATTTCCATAATTTTCTGGGCAATTCCTCCACCTTGTGAGACTACAAATTAAGGTATCACAGATAACAACTATGAGTAGGGATGTTCCGGGTGGGCAGGCGGCCGCGGGCTGCGGGCAGGATCATAGTGACAGTCAAAGAATTCACATAAAACCATGTGACACACACGGGGCTATTAGTACTTTCGCAGAAAATCAAAATCAAAATTAGAATGGTTGAGGTAGGAAAACCCGACTTTTCCTTGTGAAAAAATCAAAATGGTTGAGCTAGGAAAACCAAACTTTTCCTTGTGGATAAAATCAAAATCAAAATGGTTGAGTTAGGAAAACCCGACTTTTGCTTGTCATTTGAAATGTTCCGGTAATAGGTAAAATGTGAGTCCATATAATACAAATGCCATTTGGAAGTGAAGTGATAAAAGACAAATGCTCGAACACTTCCACTTCCATATGCAAGATGGATATATGTGATAATGAACAATATTTTAGGGGGTCTTCAACCTCTTTCCCTTTGCATTTCCCCAATTCCTTGGCTCCCTTTGGTGTTTCGTGCCTTTGTTTCTTCATGGTTGAAGCTCTTTCTCTCAGGCTTACTTCCTTCTGGGAATCATCGAGGATCTCATCCTCTATGGCCTGTTGTTCACATGGGCTGATTTCCCTCGTGGATTTATACCAATTCCTAATCCCATCCTCGAGGTCCTTCTTGGTGTGGGCATAAGACCAACTGAATTTTGCCTTCTTACAATGGGTGGCAACAACTTTCTTGGGATCATATGTTCGGTAATTCAACGTTACGAAATGGCTCCCATCCAACCCTTCAGCTTCTGCTTCTACCTGTTTGAATTTTTTTACCATATATGCCCCAATAGTGAGAGGAAAAGGTGGCCATGGTTTCTTCTTGCCTTCATTCAAAACATTCAAGAAACCCTGCGTCGTTTGGTAACATACTTCTCACAAAAGTGTCCTATCCATGACAAACTTGGGAAGAGTGTGAGGAGCTTTATGAGTACCGAATACTTTGATGATCATTCCTTCATCAATGGGGAATCAATGAGCTACTTTGACCACGGTCTGCATGTCTCTCTGAGACATGCAAGGTGATTCTTCCCCGAACAGTAGTTGGTATAATGGGATAATAAATGTTTCGGATATCACATCCAACATGCTTCTATAAGTTGTGTCCCAGAAGACTTTGTAGTGGTAGTGGATAGGTTGGGCTACTGATGTGTCCCAATTACAACTCTAGTGCTAGAAGTTGCACCTCGAACAGACAACCTCAAAGAGGTATCACAACATATAAAATTTTGGAGGTTGCTCGAGAGGTGGGCTTTTGGTAGCATCTATGTTTATCCTCAAGGACGATGAGAGGAGGCTTGCCTAATTAAAAATATTTCATTGAGTGGCAACAACATACACAAGAGGGACCCATGTGCCAAAAAGGAAACATAGTCTGACTTTCCATGTAACCAACACATCATCACAGTGATTAACTAATATATTTTGTGTAACCCCTCTTTCTTCTAAGCCTAGTCTGTCCTAGCCTAAAATTTTGCTGAGTCTTGCCACCAATTCCTTAAGATGTCTTTCGTTGGGGTTGTGAACCCAACGAGCCACTTGGTGTTAAACGTCTGCTGCCTCCCAGGCAATCTGTAGTAAGTGTTGATTTCTACTAGAGAGATGGTGGCTATGAGTGCCCTGTCATGACCCCTGATCATCTAATCATCTATATCTATACACTACAATATCCATTCCATGGTTTCCATGCATGGGAACATTGGGGGATGTGCCACTGCTTTATGCAACTTTGACTTCTTTATGTTGATATACACTTGGAAGTCTTCCTGTGTGTCTAGGTACACTTATGTTGCAAGCAGTGTACCCAAAGATAGGTGGTTGTTCTTTTGGATCAACCTCCCATGCCCCGCTTCCTGAGGTGCCTTACACAACTTTAGTTGTTGGGTGACCCATTTCTTCTTTGAAAGAAGAAATGGATATGCACTCAAACTCGATGTCACCTGGCATGTCAAAAACACAGTGCCATAATGAGAGAGATGGCATGAAAATCAATTGAGACCATACAAAAAAAAGGAGTCTTAGATGGTGGCAAGAAGGTCGTGGGGAAGGCAAGTCACATGATTGCAGATTTCAAGATTGCGACTAAGTGACCGAGTTCATAGGTCGCAACTTTAAATGAGGTTGCAAGGTCGCGGTTTATGAAATGGGGTCAAAGGTTGCAAAATAGGATCGGGTCTAAAGTTGCAAAATATGATCGGGTCACAAGTTGCAACCAGATGGGGAACGCGAAGTTGCAAGTTGCAAAGTAGCATAAGGAATGGTATCATGGCCGCGAGATGCATGAATAAGGCTTAGAAAAGCTCAGAGAAGGCACTAAATGTCCTTGGGAGGCCAGGGTTGGCCCTAGAGGATTGAGTTTTAGGCTTACTGATAAAAGTGAGGGGATCGTGGTTAGGAAAAAATGTTCCTTCTAAGTGCAAGCAAGGGGTGAAGAGGCTAGGGAAAACTATGAGGTGCAAAATGAGAGAAATGCTAAGTAAAAATGATAAACCCTAGGGTGAGAGATTAGCTAGAGGTCGAGAGGGTGAAACAGTGAGACTTGGAAGAAAAAAATGATTACAGGAGGGAGGACTGTTACTTACCGGAGCCAGATGCACACGCAAATTTGGGTTGGAGGGACTTCTAGCTTCCCTTGCAACCAACAGAGCCTTGACAAATGTGACTGGGGTGACCTCCTATTTATAATATAGTTACACATGTGGGTGTCGCAAGGTTCGAGAGTGCGTCTATTACGACTAATACGACCATGTGACCTAGGAGGTCGCATAGTCTTGTTGGAGGATGGAAGGGTGCAGAGCAACTTAGCGACCTTGTGACCATGTAGGTCACGTAATCGCATAGTCGCAAAGTCGCACACATGACGAACAGGGAAGCGAGATGAATTATGACCTTGCGACCTATGCGACTTGGAAGGTCGCAAAGTGACAAGGACTTTATGAGGGTGGAGGCGCAACTATGCGACCTTGTGACCTACGAGTCACTATGGTTGCAATAGTTGTTATGGTTGTAATGATTATCCATAGTCATGTTTCAACTCTGCGATGGAGATATCAAGGTAGGAACTGGCGACTCGACTTGATTTAACTTAGCCAAAACTTAGATTTTTCCTTAGTTTTGCTACCACTGATGAGCATTTTTCGTGCAGAACCTGGCAGGGCCTAAGGCTTGACCTAGTGTAGGGACTCCAAAAATTTAAGGATCCCCAGATTTTTTGAGGGGTTGTTGTAGCAACTACAATAGCGTCATAAATTCCAAATTGACCAAATATATTTAACTTTGGCTTTTTCCTTAATTTTTTCCAGTATTTTGCTTCTTTTTCTTTCAATTTTGTTTGTTTAGCTTGTGAGAGTGTTGTTTCACTGGTTTTGTTGAACGAAAGCTCGCATTTTAACTTATTTTAGTTTGTATAAGGTGTTGTTTTATGTTTTTCATTGCCTTTCCCAAGTGTCGTCTGCATTATTCATTTTTTGCACTAATGGTCATTGTTGCGGTGACTCTCTCCACATGCTTCATTTTCATTCAGTTTTATTGATTCCTGCACTTTTTTCACTTACATGCATCATCATTCACTTAGATTTGAACTCAGTGTCACACTCTCCTTCAGATATGTTTGATTTCACACTTCCCTTGGGAATATTTGGGATTTCTTGGCCTGGATCACATTTTCCTGGCATGCACTACGCATTTCTCGAGCTCAATGCCTCGACCTTAGCTTCAGAAATTATGAAGAGGCTTCCTAGGCTTGGCTCCAACTGCGTACTATGCATTTCCAGGAGCAAGCCCTAAGCCTTGGCAATTGAGGTTATGAAATGTGTAGTTTCTCCTAGCCTATGCCCAGACTGAACTATGCATTGCGTAGTTCCACACTGCAAGACCTCCCCACTGATTTTTGGGACTGTCCAATGCATAGTTCTAGTAGGCAGGCAGCCACATCTGTGAACCAAGATTATGCAATCCCTCCAAGCATTAGCCCGGTTTGTTTCTTGGTCTATTCTTTAAGTTGGTTTTTGTTTTAATCTAACATTTTCATGCCATGAGTGTCCTCTCTATCTCTAGGTACAACAATTGTTGATCATCTCTCTAGTAGTTACAATTAACATGGCCTCTAAGAGAGTTGCAACAAAGGATACTGTCAAGGGTAGTACTTAGGAATGTTGAAGAATATAGGGCAAAGTAGTGTAGTGTGATTCTTCTTTACTTAATAAAAATTTGTGAAGTATTTTTACTTTTCCTTATTATCTTAATCTTCTTCTTCTTCTTATTAATACATGTGTGTGTACTTCATCACACTTGTACCAAAACATAAGAACACAAACACAAGATATTGGCTCTCTTCCAGGGCCAAAACCTCTCTTCTCTTGAGAGGAAAACCATTTAGTGAATTTATTTTATTGAAGCTTCTATTGACCAATTCCAAACCCTAGACCCCTGAAAATAATCTCCTCCAAGCACGAGTCAAGTCTTCCCTCCTTTCTGTACCTTATAAACTGCCACCTCTTCCAGCATATTGTTTCCCGACACTTCTTCCTCCTTCTTCCGGCACTTCGTTCTCCTATTCCTTGGTGATAGGCTATCTTATGCTAGCTCTAGAAGAGATGTTTCTCCTTGATCCTAAGTGCACCTTCTCACATAGGATAATGTTTTCCTTCCCTTCATGAATCGATCTTGTTCTTCATGTAAGATTGTATACTTGATGTTGCAACACTGTAAACCTAAATTATCGCACGTGTGGGAGGTTTTGTGGTATATTTGGTTCCTTTCTCCTTCATATGTGAGAGTTTATTATTTTATTCAATGAGAGGCCTTATAGGCCTAAGTTCCAAGCCCAAAAAATTACAAGTATAGTATTGTTATATTACTGCTAATATTTCCACATAAATCCCTCCTTTTCTCACATGTGTGATTGTATTTTTCCCTAGAAACAATCCTTCAATGTTTGCTTAGACTTCTCCCTCCTTCGCTAAAAAATAGGCTCTTTATATTAGGCTAATTTCACTCTACTCTTGGCTCCTTTCCTTCGCTTATTTTAGAGATCCTTGAATGCATTAGAGAGGTCGTTCCCTCCATTTGGGCCGACTAGAAGGATGACTAGTCATGTTGTTTGTAGGCCAACTTTGAGGGTTGTCTGGAGGCTGATTTTTTGTGAAGACTTCAGATAGTTTATATGGTGGTGTAGTATGCTTGAAGGAGCTTCTTGATGGTTCCTTCGCATAGGGGTAGACTTGACTTTTCTTGGAGGTTTTTCTCTTTGACTTTAATATATATTTATACATGATGTAACATGCCCTTAAGGTCTTCAAAATAATTATTTTTACTCTTTGACTCACATATAGCACTTTGACATGTGCTAGAACTACTTCAATGAGAAATAAACTCATTGACATATATTGTAAAAATAATATTTCTTTTCCTAATTGTTCAAATCGATGTTTTGATCCATCCACTATGGCTCATCATTAGGATGGATCAATAAAAGTGTAGGACAGATCTCGTTGGAAAGAATAAATAGCGGTAAGAGATAGATAGAATGGGAATGATAGTAGTCGACCATTTCTTAATTGATAATTATTAATAATACTTAATATTTGTTACAATTAATAATTTTAATATAATTGGAATTGTTTAATCATTATTAATAATTATCATTAATTATCAATTAAGACATGATCGACTACTATCCGTTCCATCTATCTCTTACCTCTATTTATTCATTCCAATGAGATATGTCCTACACTCTTATTGATCTATCCTGATGATGAGCCATGATGGATGGCTCAAAACATTGATTCAAACAATTATGAATGCGATGAATCCAGAAGAAAACTCTACACAAAGTACAAATCGTAGAAGCCTCAAAACAACAATATTTCTTTTCTTGAATAAGTACAAATTTCAAAAGTAAATTTATGAACACCGAACCTAGTTACATTTTCTTCAACACTCCCTCTTAACTAAGGAGGTATTCAGACAACATTACAAGGTGTTTTTCTATTATCAATATTTTAAGAATTCACATAAGGGAAACCGGATTAGCAATCCATTTGTTATAACATCGTATCCATCGGCATTTTCATAGTGAAAGGCCTTGACTAACAACTACATCTCTTCATGATAACATGAGTTACAATGTTGGAGAGACCAATGATTTATAGATACCTTCACATTGACTCTCAAGGTACATACCCTCCCGGGTGTTCACTAAGTATGACCTTCTAGGACTATTGTTGTCTTGGGTTCCCATCCCTCAAAGAATATCGTTCCTCTTGCCTACTCTTGTCTTGGATTCCCTACACATCATCAAAGAGTATCGGATTCTAGATGATTACCCAATACTCCCATTATTTCTTCCCAAGTGAAGACAATAACGTTGTGCCTATATTGCGCCTAAATTTCCATTTGTGGCCTTCATGTAGAGTTACGGTTGTTAGTCCTGTTCTAGTGCTTGACCCATGAAATGGAAAAATACAAACGTCACTCCTTTGTAATAAGGGGTGATCCAAAACTCCATGTTGATCAGGGACTTGTCAGAGATCCCTCTTAATTAGGGACTCTTTCATTCATCAACAACATTTTCTCCATTGGTCCTTCAACTACATGATCTCCTTCCTTTATTTGATATCATGAAGTATTTCTTCAAACTTACCCTTGGTAGGGCACCATCCATCGATCACTTTCCTTCCTATTTTGTCATGTCATTACTTCCTTCATGGAAAGTCGTTTTCTTGTCATACGCCAGGTATTCTTGTGATTTGTCTACTCCTTTGTCATTTGTCCATACTCTTCTCATGGATGCTTTGTCATACTTGCTTGTTTACATGTTTCGAGTTGGTAGCACATCATGTCTTCATCCTGATATTGGTTCAACATTTCTTTTTAGTTTGTTGGATGACTTCTTCATCATGACATCTTTGTAGTGTAGAATCAATTATCTATATCTTTCATATCTCCAAGGCCTTCATAGGTGTCAAGGATCCTTCCTTCCTTTGTCAGAGTTGTCCTTCCTTCTTTTGGGAGATATCTTCAGAGTATCCTGTCAAATAGTGATTCTTAGTGATCATGGTATTCTTCACAAGTTTGATCTCTTTCTTCATTCACTTCTTCTTAGATAGATAGGTCAACCATCCTATGCTTCTTGTGAGAGCATCTCTTCATTTCTTTCTTCTTGGACTAGTCATCATTTTTTTTTTCTTCGTAGCGAACAATATTATACTCCTTGTCTCAGTATATTCTTTTGGTGACCTTCATTGCATTGTAATACATGCCTTTGAGCCTGTTATTGGTGAAAGACATTCTTTCGTACCTGATTATGTTATAGTACTATACCCATGACTCAATAATATAGAAATGATAATCCTAACTAAACTTTGATGCATACATACCTCATCTTGATTCTCCTTTGATAATATTAGCTTCATTTTTTGTCCTTGGTGTGGTCCTTCTTGCTTCATCTTAGCTTTCCTTCATATCATCCTTTTCTTGAATCCCATGAATGGGATTCCCAATGATACATCTACTTCTTTTTCATGAATCTTCTTTTGAACATCCCATCATAGGATCTTGAAGACCCTTACCCTACAAATTTTTCTTCCATTTTGATGATGGAGGTCTTCTAAGATTCTTGTTCATGAACAATTTTATTTTATAGTGGATGATGTCCTATTCTAGATATGCTCCTTCTACTTGAATATCTTGAGCTATATCTATCATCCTACTACATTCTAGAAGATATTTCTAACCATGCATTTTGTTCTTATTATAAATGCTTCTTCTTCATGAGTATCTAGAAAAATATGTACAACATGCTTCTAGATGTTTCTAATCATGTAATTTTATTATATTCCTACATTCTCCTATCCTACTCAAAATCTTGAAAGAAGAAATGAGTTTGACCTAGTCATAGTAGAGATCCAAAGGATCTTCCTTCTTTTGCTTCCTTTCTTCTTCTTTCACCTCATGAGTCATGTGATATTCTTACCTCTTTCATTTGTTGTTATTGTACTTATTAATCTTCGGAGAATTATTTTTGTAGTTTCCATATTCTTGGTATCCAAAACATTGGATTTTGGACATGTCTTTTTTGTTTGTTCTTCGTGGACAAAATTTGCTAAATTTCCCCTTTTGCTTCACCTTGGTAGAAAATGCTTGCTCCTTTGATCCCACATATTCCTTTGGTTTAAGTATAGTTTCCTATGTCCTGCATAGTGACCACATTTACTTGAGAGTGGTTGCTTCCTTCTTGGCATATATGCTTGATGTGAAGTTTCCCCAATCCTCATGTAGAGCATTGAGAACTATAATTGTCATCTCTCTATTGGACATGACTTCCCCAAGCTCTTGAAGTTGATCTCTCATTTCAGATATTTTCATGAAGTAGGGAGCTATTGCTTCCTTTGTTATCTTCATCTTGTACAATTCATTCCTCAGGGATATTACTTCTTCGGTAGTGGATACCGAGAATAGCTCTACTAGCTTATCATAAATTTCTTTCGATGTCTCAAATTTGGAGACATAGGGAATGAGAGAGTATTTGATTGATTCTATCATAATCTTTTGAGCTCATGTCTCATCCTTATTGTACTTGACTAATGCTTAAGTTTGTTCCTTAGCAGGGACAGTGATATTCCCTTTGACATGTTCTAGGAGTTAATTCTCCTTGAGAAGTAAATCAGTCATCTTCATCCATGCAAGAAAGTTATTAGTACCTACCAATTTGTTGTTTTCCTTGTAAAAATAAATTGATGTATATTCAGAAGGGAACATATACTTACTTGATAGATTTTGAAATGTAGTTGACTTCTTTTCTCCTTGAATTCTTGATGGTTTGCTTTCCTTGGACCTTGATGTTCCTCAACATGTCTTCTCTAAGTGGGCTTGCTTGATGATCATACTTGCTTGATGATTCGTGGCTTGATGTAGATCCCTCTCTTATCTCCTCTTCTTTGTAGGTGCCTTTATATAAGGCTCTTCTTCTAGCTTTGTAGACCTTCTTGATGAATGATGGATTATAGACCCTTATTGTCCTTGAATTTATTGAGACTTATAGGCTTGATGCTTCAACTTTGTAGATGCCTCTCCTTGATGAGTGTTCTTAAGTTTCCCTTTCCTTGATGTGTCACCTTAGCTCGGATACCATGTTGAAGAATCTAGGGCAAAGTAGTGTAGTGTGATTCTTCGTTACTTGATAAAGATTTGTTGAGTATTTTTACTTTTCCTTATTAGCTTAATATTAATATTCTTATTATTATTTCATGTTTGTGTACTTCATCAAACTGCTACCAAAACATAAGAACACAAACAAAGGATATTAGCTCTCTGTCAAGGCCAAAACCTCTCTTCTATTAAGAGGAAAACCCTTTAGTGAATTTATCTTATTGAAGCTTCTATTGACCAATTCCAAACCCTAGACCCTTGACAAGAAGATCCTCCAAGAAGAAGTCAATTCTTCCCTCCTTTCTCCACCTTATACCCCAACACTTCTTCCGGAAATTGTTTTCCTAGCACTTCGTCCTCCTTCCCACACTTCCTTCTCCTACTCCTTGGTGATAGGCTCTCTTATGATAGCTCTAGAAGATATGGTTCTCCTTGATACTAATTGCATCTTCTCACATAGGATAATGTTTTCCTTCTCTTCACCAATCTAGCTTCTTCTTCATGTAATATTGCAAACTTGATGTGGCAGCATTGCAGTGCAAAACTCTCGCACGTGTGGGAGGTTTCATGGTGTGTCTGGTTACTTTCTCCTTCGTATGTGAGTCTCTTATTCACTGAATGAGAGACCTTATAGGCCTAATTTCCAAGCCCAAACAATGAGAAGTATGTTATTGTTATATTGCTACTGATATGTCCATAGAAATCCCTCCTTTTCTCACATGTGTGACTACATTTTTCCCTAGAAATAGCCCTTCAATCTTCGCTTAAACTTCCCCTCCTTCATTGTACTAGAGGCTCTTTATCTTTGGCTTGTTTCACTCCAATCTCGGCTCCTTGTCTTTTATTATTTCAAATATCCTTGAATTCACTATA
Source organism: Pinus taeda (assembly GCA_000404065.3). Classification (NCBI taxonomy): domain Eukaryota; kingdom Viridiplantae; phylum Streptophyta; class Pinopsida; order Pinales; family Pinaceae; genus Pinus; species Pinus taeda. The sequence goes on along the minus strand of APFE030437568.1, from coordinate 19,561 downwards.
GAGGAGTGGACAAACTCTATATATAGAAGTTTATCCCTCCAGTTAGGCCAACTAGAATGCTGACTTGTCACATTGTTTGTAGGCCGACTTTGAGGGTTGTTTGGAGGCTGACTTTTTTAGCATACTTCAGATAGATTCTATGGTGGTGTAGTGTGCTTGAAGGATCTTCTTAATGGTTCCTTTGCATAGGATTAGACTTGAGTTTTCTTGGAGGTTTTTCTCTTTGACTTTAATATATTTTTATACATGATGCAACATGCCCTCAAGGTCTTCAAAATAATTCTTTCAGCTCTTTGACTCACCTATAGCACTTTGACATGTGGTAGACCTACTTCAAAGAGAAATAAACTAATTGACATATATTATAAAAAAATATTTTTTCTTGAATAAGTACAAATATCAAAAGTACATTTATGAAGACTGAACCTAGTTATATTTCCTTGAATAGGGAAGCAGTTGAATAGGTGTCAGTGAACTTGCCAGTTTATGTATACACTCATTGGCACATCGAGAAGAGAATGAAGTTGACATGGAAGAAAATCAAGGATACCTTTGTAGAGGAATTCAAGGAAGACGTAGAGGATTAATGGGTTTATGTCAGTATCCAACAATCAGGCTTATAAAAGGTTGCATGTAGGTACCCCACCTTCCCATGCGTGGACATCATCTGCTAGATTGTCTCACACATAGATCCATAGACTATGACAATGAGAATTTCCATCATAATAGAGTTTTCCACCTTCAGGGTGCAGAACTATAAGTAGATGTATCACTTCCCTTAGTCGATGAACCACATGGACACACTTTTCTATGCCACCCATAGCTTTTCTAACACCAAAGAGATTGTCAAGAATTGGGTGAAAGAGATGTCAAAGATCAGAACAAAGCCCAATCATGGTTACAGGGACAAAGTATCATAGGAAGTTCGACCATTTCTTGATCATATTTGCATGCCAATTATATGGTCAGGAGAGCAAAGAGACCGTTCCTGAAAGTTGGGTAGTTGTATTATACTAGTTGGTGAATGATGGAATGCCGTTCAACTTTTCAAACTTGTTGGTTCTTAATTTGAATGTCCATGTGACTGTTGGCAACGGGATCCCCCAAGGGCAGTTTTGTGGCTAAAAGCCCATGTTTGAGTTAAATTTTGTAATAAAATGATAAAATATCTACATTTTATGGTCACAGAGCATGAGGGTGTTATGTGTCATAAAGGGTAGTCAGCCCTTAACTTTTTAAAGTAAAGTCGATTGTAAGATATCTACCCATGGTACGCAGACCATGGGATTGTAAAAAAAAAGCTTAGCTGTAAGTAGTTTTAGAGACAGAGACTCATGAATAATATAAGAGATTTTTAGCTTTGAAGTAAGAAGTTTATGTCTTGGGTCGTAGTGTAGGTAGAGGCTCTGCAACTAAGTGCACAGAGGCCATGAGAATAAGTCTGCAGCTAAGTGCGCGAACCCTTACAGTTGTGTGCATAGTGTGGACAGAGTTTGTAAACACTTGGAAGATATTAATAAAGAAAGATATTCCGCAATTTGTATGTCTTTGTTCTGTTATTGCATCTTGATATGTTGTGTATGAATTTCCTTTATTATGCTTATATGATGCACGAATGAATACAAACACATTGGATAACTAAATGTTATCAAGTATATATTTTTATGCGGTGTCAACTATAATCATTTGATAAGATAAGAAAATCACTTAGACTAATTGGGGATCTGTAGGACACGTTGCCATAGCAGCGCGAAAGTACCTGAGTAGCCGACTACGGCTGCATGAAGGTGGATCATACCCTTTTGCGGAGGTATTAAATGACGGAATAAAAGGCTCATTCTATAATCCCTATAGCAAAGCGACCTATGCAAAGGCATGGATAGAAGGAATCAAACAAAATCACAACCATCTCAACGTGTGGAAACTTGGTTCTAGCATCCCCCCATACTACTTTGGGTGAGACTTCGGTCCACGCTCAGCAAGCTGATGCCGAAAGGGCCAGTAGTGTAGGGATTTGTTTAGCTAATTAACGTTGAACCTAGGTGAAGCCCCCTCAAGCCAACAAATGGTACCATTGCCGGAACCGGAATCTGCATAAGAGATGTGTGATGTCATATCACTGGAGTCCATCTAAGAAGGAGATCGAAGATTGGTTGGATAGGAAGATCCATGAATTCGCAGTGTAGGAGAACAAAAACCCACGACTGACAAAGGAACAGTGGTTGGAAAGGTACCTGTATACAGAGATCCATGTGATCTTTTTTTGCTCCTTCCCTATTGAGCTATAGGAGTGGATCGCGAAGCTAGCAGATAGCCAAAGAAGGTGGAAACGTGACGATCCTATTGTGTGGACCCCAGAGCTAATACAAAAATTGAAAGCATCGAAGGATAAGACCGCCCGCGCTGTTGATCATTGGCTTGATTGAATCATAGTATGATTTATGACTAAATTCGCGGTCGACACCTCAGTCAGCTATAGTGAGGTAGAGGGGCACTTTTTCAAAGGACTGCGAGGTAAGTACGTAAAATATTTGAATACCTGGATTAAAATTATATTGTGTGAGAAACTGGTTATGCAACTACCTTGATGTTCAAGACTATACGGAGTGGAAAAACTTACAAGAATGAAGGAAAAAAGGGCCCATAGTATAGTCCATTGATTTCACCTTCGCGAGGTGACAAGGAAGAAATAGCAAAGGTTTCTCTGCAAGGTGCTATTTAGTTAATAAGACAAGGATTCCCATGAATAACACCTCCACTCACACCACCTCTGACCTCACCAACATCGCCTCCAACTTCACCCGTACCACCTCCACCTCCACCACAATTCAATATGGAAAATATAGTGAAGTTTCCCTTATTCAAAGGCTTGGGAAATGAGGACCCCGACTAATTCTTGTTCATTGTAAGGGTTGTATGGGAAGCTTAAGGTGTTACATATGATCATATAAAGAATGTGACACTAGCTAGTGCTCTGCAAGATCACGCGCTAACCTGGTATATTAAGTACTCTAATGATAACCCGAATCCTAGAGTGGCAAACATCCATACAACACTGAATAAAGAATTCAGTAGGCCTAAATATGAGGTGCAATTGATTTGGGATTCAAAGAAATCACAACCAGGTGAGACACCTTGGGAACTATATTAGAGGTTGAAATGTACAATCTGCGAAGCCAACATGAACCTAACATATGGACAACATCACGAGTGGTTTGTTGCTTCACTCTTTCAACACTTAAGGGCTACACTATTGCAGCAAAATATAACCACTTAGGCAAAGGCCTTGGATATTTCCATGAGGCTACATGACACTCCGATGTAAGATCCAAATCTAGGATTTCACCAAATCCATGCCTAGTTGAAAAATTGGTGCCTTGAGATGCAAAGTTTGAAGCAGGACAGAACGGTTCGACCAGAGGTGTGTGAGGAGGTATGGTGCTTGAAATGCAAGAGTCAAGGGCATGATAAGGACCACTACCCAGTCTTTGCAAACTATATTGTAGGATGGGGATCGATGCCTTTGGAGCTAGAATCTCAAGCAAGACCTAGCACAGGGCCTGCATTATGGTGTGCTATCTGTCAGGTAGCCAGAAAACATGCCACATATAATTTTCACTTGCTACAGAAGCTTGTACAGACACAAAAACAACTATTCTACAAATTTTGTAGGTCGGTAGGGCATGATGAGCATACTTGCATGAGCTATGAACTGATGATGGTTGAAAATATCGCCTATAGGGTTCACGCTGAAACACGGCCCCCTGAGCAGAGCACAGGGATGGTGTGGACAAGATTTCAAGGGTGCGGACAAGGCTGAGGTGGAGGACTTGGTATATGTTGAGGATAGTTGATTTTATACAATGATGGAGGACTAGGACACTATGCCCGTGATTACACTAATCCAACGCATCCGTCGTGCAAGTATTACACACTATTTGATCATGAAACGAAAGATTGTCCTATGCTGATAGGTAGGGTACATGACAAAGCGGTGCTACTGCCTCCACCGACTTAGAACCTGCAGATGATGAGGTCTGAGACATGCAAAGAGGATCTGAATGTAAATATAGTGCTCAGAAGTGGAATCGCGAGAGGAGATGACAAGGGGAAACAACCAAAAGCCAATACATGGGTTCGCAAAGATCCAATGAAGAAGGCTGAGTTTGACTTGGAGCGTGCATGTGAAACCTTCATGGAAGCTAAGAAGAGCTTCGCTGAGGCCTCCACCTTAGAAAGAAAGGATAAGCCCGATTAGGAGATGGACCCCTCTATGCTCACAACATTCCTGGAGACATGTATGAAGTTACTGCACAATAGTAAGGATGTGAAAGGGTTATAAGAGCTCATCAAAAGATGTATTGGAACTACGTCGGGCGACCTAGACATAGTACAAAATATTGGCAAGCATAAAACAAGGATGAGACCGGAGATGAGACTGAACGCGTAGAGAAGAGAGTATGAGATGGATCAGTCTATTTTGGAACTGGAGTCAGATGTGAATGTCGTACCAAACCAGACTTGGGAACGAATGGGGAGAGCCACACTAAAATGGTCTCCGATTCAGCTAAGGATGGCCAATCAACAGAAGATCATCCCCATGGGGCGGCTGCAGGGGATGACGGTGGATATTGAGGGAGTGAGCGCACTGGTTGATTTTGAAGTAATAGAGATAGTGGATGACAACAATCCGTATCCTGCGCTCCTAGGAATTGACTAGGACACTGATATGAATGGTGTAATCAATCTGAAGAATTGGAAGATGATCTTTGAGAAGAAATTACATTGCATAATACTAGCTCTAGATCCTACTAAGGGATAACGCTATATGGAACTAGTCCACAATTATGAGAGAGATGACGATTTGGACTATATCTATAAGAAAAAGGTGCAAGGTCAATATTGGGTGAATCCCACCATGGATGGATGGATTACATGGGATCGTGAGAGTTCCTACGCTTTGGACTTCGAGGAAGAGTTAAAGCACTAGAAGAACTGGTTACATGAAGTGACTACGTTGAACTGCAACATGATGACCTGATTGCTGCAATGTGTGTCCTCAGAGGTAAGAAATATGCCTACTTGTGATGGTCTGAATGAGTTAGATATATTTTTGGGTGCATTTGAAAGGGTGGTACCAAAAAAGTAGCGCTTTCAGGCGTTGGACTGGGCCTTGTACACTACGCCCGTAAGATGGTGGGTTACACACAAGGGAAGCTTTGATGATTGGCGCGAATGTAGGAGAATGATAAGAACTATTTTTGGGAAGCCGAAATTGCGAATGACAGACAAGTATGATGGGTAGGATGATTTTCGAGCACATTTGGCTAAATGGACCCAGGCCTATGGAGAAAAGCCCCAACCTAAATGGGTGCACTTGTTCTGTCACACCCTGGTTATTGTCCCAATGAACTAGTATGTAGAAACCAAGCTCCGCCATGGGACAAGCGAATGGGATATCCTTCACGAGGGATTCATGACAATGTTCAGTTTTGAGGACGGGTTTGATAGTGTTGATGAAGCACAACAAGAATTGAAAGAAGCAACGTTTAGGATATCACAAGATCCTTTAGACCTGATCCAACATGAATGGGCTACTCAACTGACTCACATGGTAGAATGTTATAATGTAATTGCTGAAGAAGAGGATGAGGATATGCAAAATATTAACATTCCAGAAACAAAAGTTCACCGCAAGGTTCAATGACCGTAGATTGAGAACCGTGATATAACCACGCTGTTGAAAACAAAACAAGTAAACATTAGTACGGAGGCAGAATAGAAATATGCAAAGATTGGAGATTATTGGAACAACACGACAGTAGATAAGGTCGCTGAATTACTCCACGAATACCAGGATTTATTCCCTACCAAGCTTACGGATTTGAAGTGGATAATTGGGGACCTAAGAATCATGAAGATTACATTGAAGCCCAATGTGAAGCCAATTAAGAAAAGACCTTACCGTCTCAACCCGAAATATAAGTAGAAGGTCCACTTAGAGCTAGACAAGATGCTCACGGTAGTTATCATTGAGCCTGCGAAAGAATCTGACTAGGTAAGCCCAATGGTGGTACAAGAGAGAAGTAGAAGGATGAAATAAGGATATGCGTGGATCTGAGAAAGTTTAATGATGCTTATGTGCATGATCCTTTCCCAACTCCATTTATTGATGAAGTGTTGGACAATGTAGGTGGCCAGGAAGCATATTCCTTCACTGATGGGTTCTCTGGGTATCACCAAATCAAAATCACGCCGGAGGATAGGAGCAAGGAAACCTTCGCGACCAATTGGGGTTATTTTTAGTACACTATAATGTCGTTTGGATTGAAGAATGCACCTGCAATATTCTCACGCGTAGTTGTTGCTGCATTAAAAGAATTTATCCATAAGTTCTTGGAGGTATATTTTGATGACTAGATTGTGTTTGGGGAAGTAAAACTCCATGTAGCAACCTTGCGCCTGATGCTGGATACCTATCGAAGATACCAGATTGCGCTCAATGTAAAAAAGTGTCTATTTTTTGTTCCTTTTGGGAACCTAATGGGGCATGTAGTTTTCACACAAGGATTGATGGTAGATCCCGCAAAGATAGCGGTGATATTAAACTTGGAAGCACCGAGGAGTGTGAAGCAGTTGTGCACTACCTTGGGACATACGAGATATTATAGAAAGTTTATCAAAGGCTACTCCCAGATCATCGCACCTATGGAGAAATTTTTGAAGAAAGATGTCACGATCTGCTGAAACGATGACTATAAGAAGAGCTTAGATATATTGAAAGAAAAAATGGTCACCATGCTGATCCTAGTCTTCCAGGTTTGGAAGAAATAGTTTCATGTACACGTTGATGCATCATGTATAGTACCAGGAGTAGTACTGACATAGGCTGCCGGAGAAGGCTTGGACTATCCTATCGCATTGACAAGCTAAAGATTATCCAAAGCAGAGAAGAACTATTCTACCACTGAGCACGAAGGGCTAACTATGGTGTATAAGCTCGAGAAGTATAGGTGCTACTTGCTGGGAGGCAACTTTAATATGTATATGCATCACTCTATGCTAAAGTACCTAGTCAATAAACATGTGTTGCGGGGGAGAATATGCAGGTGGCTCTTATTGTTCCAGTAGTATGATTTTGAAGCTGTTGTTAAGCTTCGACGACTGAACGCAGGACCAGACCATCTATCGCACATCCAAACAGGGGAAGAACCCACTAACTTGGAAGAAGGATTACCTCACATGCAACTATTTGCAGTGCACATCACAGATGGTCATTTCAAGGATATAATACACCTCCTAACAATAGGAAATGCTCTGGAAGGATACATTGTCCAGCAGAACAAGGAATTAGTGGTGCACACGGCAGATTTCTTTGTCATTACTGGGCATCTGTACAAAATGGGAACCGATGAGATATTTTGAGGGTATGTACCTGAGCTCGAAAGAAGCAACATCCTTATGGACACTCATGGGGGCACCGCAAGATGACATTATGCAGGAAGAGCAACATCGCAGAAGATTCTATGTGCAGGGTTGTGGTGGCCAACCCTCCATCAGGACTCAAAAGCATATTGCAAAGTGTGTGATGTGTGTCGACGAACTAGTAGGCCATCGCGGAGGGATGAGATGCCTTTGAATCCGCAGGTGATGTTGCAACCCTTTGAGAAGTGGGCGATAGATTTTGTAGGACCTATTCAGCCACAAAGAAGGACAGGAGCAAGATACATTATCAGCGCAATGGAGTATTTGACTTGTTGGGCACAGGCAGAGCCAGTGAAGGATTGAATGGGCATGACTACAGTGAGGTTCCTATTTGAGCATGTACTGACGTGATTTGGCTATCAAAAGATCCTGATGAGTGATCGTGGTACACACTTCATAAATGAGACAATTAGCGTGCTGACGGAGGAATTTCAGGTCTACCAGCAAAAGAGCATGACTTATCACCCACAGACTAATAGGATGGTGGAAGTGTTCAACAAAGTGCTCGAAAACACACTGAACAAGGTTTTCAATGTTCAACGAAGTGATTTGGACCTACGCATACTTGCATTATTATGGGCTTATCAAATGACATGCAAATATTTGACTAGACAAAACCGCTTTATGCTCATATATGGTGTTGAAGTGGTAATACCTATGGAATAAATCATGCCTAGTCTGCGCATAGTAGTGCTCATAGGTATGATGGATCACGGATCCTTGGAGGAAACGCTCGCACAACTGAATGAGCTCAAAGAAGAAAGATATTTATCTGGATTTTACCAACAGGTCCAAAAGCAGTGCAAAAATGCATGGCGTGGTCAACACATCAAGCTGTGCACATTTAAGGTAAATGAATTTGTCTGTTATATGATAGTAAGTTTGATAAATTTTCAGGAAAGTTTAGGATGTGCTGGTTAGGATCTTATGTTATTAAGGAGATTACCGATGGAGGAACGCTACAGCTAATCAAATTGAATGGAAAACCTTTCCCCGGAAAGGTGAATGGCAGTCGCTTGAAGCCATACGTCGGTGGTCTGACCATGTGAATAAATGATGGTAGCATAGTCTCAGCACTCCAAGTAGCTGAAAGGAGGCACAGAACTATAAACTACACTGCTTGGGTTGGGGATCTGCACGATTGGAGAATGGTGCATAGCAAAGAAGTGTCACTGGGTCTGTGACACCACGGAGGGAGATATACTACTTAGGGAAAAATCGTGCAGATCGGCTGGAAAGTGACCGTTACGATCATTGTCCATGAAAAGTTGGCAGAAGTGAGGCCAAATGGATCAAGCAGCCAACATTTAAGACAAAATTTATAGCTTAGATCCTTGAAAATATGCCGCCAATCCAAAATTAATGAACCGATTTTTGGGGGAACGGTAGGATTTGAGTTCAAAATTCCCTATAAATTATAAGTGGTTGTTCAGCAAGAAACACTTGGCATTTTGGGAATTGAGTTGTTGAGTTCTCAGGCACATACGAATCATGAGAAATACAAGCTTCTGATAGCTACTAAGGTATCTCATACTTTGCCGACATAAAAACATGAATTCTTACATAAGATCATGTCCGCACCCCCAGAGCTTATAAATACCAAGAATGTAGTAGAGGATCTGACATAGGAAATGGACATAGAAGTAGAGGTAGCTGCTCCGGAAGTGGCCAAAGTATTGGCAGAAGTCACTAAGTCACAAATAACGTCGAGACTGAAGCCAACCCCAACTAAGGAGACTGTGAAGGACAAGAGGGGCAAGGAGCTTGTCATACTGGTGCATGCCTCGCCAAGGCAAAATCCACCAAAACGTACTTCACAAGAGAAATTGAAGGCTATAAAACTAGAAGCAGAGGAGGAAGATATTGAAGACATCAAAATGGATGATGAGGATATGGGAGCCAAAGTGGAGGAGGTTGAATCCGACGGTGCAGATCCTATTATGTGGTCTCTAGAGTATTTCCCTCCATGCAAGCCTAAGTCCAAGGTCTTGAAGGACATTGATGAGTGTAAGACTCCCCTGCAAACCCCTCTGCAACTGGATGAAATTTCTTTCGATGGTCCACGTTTTGCATGGGTGCCGATACTGAAGCTTGAGGATTAGGACTTGGAGGACCATGAGAAGTTCCCGCACTTGGCGACTAAGCAGCTGATGCGCTGCATCATACACACAAATATGGGAATGAACGCGTTGGAGCCATGAAGGTGGCTCAAGGGTATAGAGAAGGCAGGATTGCTCAACACGCTCTGGGTACCACACTATAACCACACCTCGGTGATAGTTTTGGTCATCATGCAGTTGTTGTGCTTGGTGCATGATGGGTTTCTGTGTATGGAAGAGTCGATACCCATCACAAATATGTTGATTCACTACATAATGTGCCTACCGTATACAGGTGGGAATTCAACAATGATCTTTGGTGGCAAGGGTGGTGAACAGGATCTTGCAGAGTCATTGAAGGAAAAATTCAAGCTGGTGAAGAAGTCACGCGAGTACGATATCTCTAGCATTTGCGACCCGACTGTGAAGGTAGCAATGTAGATCCTTGCAAGGAAGGTGATGCAAAAGTGTTGCGTCGACATAGTTCCAGTGCTTATCATTGCACTCACACAACAATGCGTGGAAGGAGTCTAATTTAACTTGTCAAACTACCTTCACGGAGAGTTGCTAGAAAACTACCATGAAGAACAAGAGAAAAGTAAGACATTCCACTACGTGTGGATATTGCTATTGATTGTGCTGATAGCATGGGGGCTACCAGAGGATAGCCAATTCCCTTCTGTCACGCCAGACCTCCCTGAAGCAGAAAAGTACGCTTCCTTGTGGGTGACCAAGGATGTGCAGCAAGTTCAGGATACTAAGATCTTCCAGATCTTGATGGAGATGAATATCAAGATGGCCATCAATTGTAAGTCAGGATTGTTGCCCATGGTCTATGCTAACCTGCAGAGCTATGCTGAGTTCAAAGCCAATTTCCATTGAGTATCCATCATGGCGCAGAGGCATGCAACACAGAAGTGGTATGACTTGCTACATCTGGCCACGAATGATGCCATCAATGTGGTGCTCGATCAATGGCCGATGGAGTGGCGCACTACCATGAACTTTGCAGTGGGTGGTAACAAGTCTGCCACGTAGAAGAAGAAGGAGGAGGCCAAGCTAAAGATGGTGCAATTGGTTGAAAAGAGGAAAAAGGAGGCCGCTGAGAAGGCACAGGCAAAACAGGAAAAAAAGCAGGAAAGTAAGCAGACAAGTGGAATAGAGCGTGGCTCTCACAAAGGCGCGTGGTCACCTTCACCTAAGACAGAAGAGGAAGAAACAAAACAGCACAACATGGACCATCAGGATACATTCACCTGCATTAACCACCCAAGAGAGCTAGAGAAGGGAGGGTCTAGAAAGAAGTGAAAGGTGACCAAGACCTCGCTGGACCCTATCACATTAACGGAGGGTGACTTACATCATATCTTTGACACAGTTAGAGATATCACCGCAGAGGCCTTACAACAATTTGAATAGCAACAACAACTCATACTAGGGGATATCCAGATAGGGTTGTAGAAGTTGTAGACCTGTGCGTCGCAGGCTGGTACGGTGTCTACCATCTTGGCCATCAACACTTTAGAGGTTGCCGATACGCTACGCAAAAAGGCTTCCAGTATGATAGTGCTGTCGAATGGAGCACTGACCACGAACAATGAGGCTGACAGGTCGACTGTCAGCCCCTTGAAGGGAGTTGGGCTAAGCCTGGTAGCACTTCCGCTCGAAGCACTCCACCTCTTGGAGGATGGAGTAATTGCATAAATGAGGGCTCGAGGGCACTGCGCCCTCGAGGTGATTAGCGAACAATGGATCAAAAATGAATAGATGGCCCTAAAAAGAAATGTTGTCATCACTTCTAAGACTGAGGTGACCGATGAGAGCAAGAATATCATGTAGATCATTAAGGAGGCATGCAAAATCGCCCTAAAGTTGGCCATTCTGGAAAAAGAGCCAGTCGAGGTACACATCCGTAAGTTGGCCATAAGGGTGCATGACACTCAGATTGAGACGGCGCGGGTTTAGTTGGACTTGAACCTGCAAATTACCAAGCTACGATTGAGGGCCCAACCCTCCACACTGCCACAAGTAAAGGAACACAGCAGGCGACCGCTATCACAGAGGCAGTCGTGGTGGTGGAAAGTGTAGTAGCAAACTGCATGCAGTTGTTTGGGCAATCATTTGAGGTTCTAAAAAGCTTGCAAGAGGACCCAAACATACATAGGCTAGAGATGGAAGCGCGTGAGCTACAACAGTGCTACGATGAAGTTAAGGGAACAACGTGAACTGTTGCACTGGCACGGAGGCTAGCCAAGCTGCAAGAGGCCAAGTAGCTGAAGGAACAAGTGGACTCAGTGCTGTACAAGGAAGTAGTGCTGAAGGCGTGACTAAAGCCCTAGCTGGAGGAAGCTTACGCAGTCACAGGAAATATTGAAGGCAAGCTTGCGACTCTGCATGCATCACAACAAAAGCTCCAAGCTGACACCACAAGAGCAATGACTGAGAAGACAATGGAAGATGCGAAGTAGGCGATAGCTCAGTGCATGGCTAAGGTAGTGGTCATACGAGTTGCACTAGATGGGCTTTGTGCAAAGATCTTCATTCCTACCGAGTGACTCAAGGGCGAGTCACGATGTTTGTGTTGGGGACCTATTGGGACCGGGATCCCCCAAGGGCAGTTTTGTAGCTAAGAGCCCTTGTTTGAGTTAAATTTTGTAATAAAATGGTAAAGTCTCCACATTTTGTGGTCGTGGAGTGTGAAGGTGTTATGTGTCATAAAGGGTAGTCTACCCTTAGTTTTTTAAAATAAAGTCGGTTGTAAGAGATAAATGCATGGTCCACGGACCATGGGATTGTATAAAAAGAGCTAAATTCTAAGTAGTTTTAGAGACATAGAGTGATGAATAATGTAACAGAGTCGTAGCTCTGAAGTAAGAAGTCTAAGACTTGGGTCGTAGCATAGGTAGAGGCTCTATAGCTAAGTGTGCAGAGGCCTAGGGAAGAAGTTGGCACCTTAGTGCGCAGACCCCTACAACTGTGTGTGTAGGGTGGATAGAGTTTGTAAACACTTGGAATATATTAATAAAGAAAGATATTCTACAATTTATATGTCTTTGTTCCATTATTGCATCTTGATATGTTATGTATGCATTTCCTTTATTATGCTTATATGATGCGTGAATGAATACAAATACATTGGATAACTGAACGTGATCAAGGATATCTATTTAAGCGGTGTTAACTCTAATCATTTGATAAGATAAGAAAATCACTTAGACTAATTTGGGAATTTGCATGGCACGTGGCCACAGCAGCGTGAAAGTACTTAAGCAGCTGACTAGGGTTATGCGAAGGTTGATCATACCCTTTCGCGGAGGTATTAAAGGACAAAATAAAGGACTCGCCTTACAATCCATAGAGCGAAGTGACATGTGCGAAGGTAGGGATAGAAAGAATCAAATGACGTCACAACCATCTTAGGGTGTAGAAACTTGGTTCCAGCATCCCCCCATATTGCTTTGGGTGACACTTCGGTCCATGCTTCTCATGATGATGCCGAAAAGGCCAGTAGTGTAGCGATTTGTTTGGCTAATTAATGTTGAACCTGGGTCAGGCCCCCTCAAGCCAGTAATGACTAACACCCAGAATCCGCCCAAGGATGCGAAAGAGATATTCTACATGTATGCATACTTACTTGATGCAATTTATGCCCAACATCAGTTTCCTGGCATGAAATGGACATGGACACTGAAATATATCGTTGTCAACATTTATTGCAAGTTGTTTTCCAATTGAAGCTAATGAGAAGTTATGGCAAGGTTGACTGACCATTTCATTATCCCATTGTACAAGTTGATATTTGAGAAGGATCCACCTTGCATGTCTGTTACACAAAAATATCGTCACCTTGATTATTTGCAGTCAGTGTAGGCCTATCATCACCTATACCAGCTTCCTAAGCAAGTCTTAAACCTCATCTCTTCAAAACAAGCTTGAGAAAAGAGAGAAAGACATCAAAAAAGCAATGTAAACTCTGGTTCCGCACTTTCTCTCACTTTTACCTGCGGGGCCGCACCTTTTGTTCAGGATATCTACGTATTTATACGCTCTGTATGTAAAGGGGAGGGTGCGTACCCCTGTGAAAGTCAAAAGGAGCAATTTTTATCTTAAAAAAACTCATCTTGGGTTAATTCTAGAGTTTTCTAGAAGCATTTGTTACGTGGATTGTTCACTCCAAGTGGTTCATGCATCCCATCATAGGAGGAACTAATCCCTTGTTGAGAGGAGCTATCCCTTTGAAGGAGGACTCTATACCTTTGAAGGAGGAGCTGGTAACTAATCTCCATTGCACTATAAATTGAGGCATTGGGTCAGTGGCCAGGGAGGTTAGAAGCTGAACTTTTGAGGGTAAATGCTAGTGAAATCAAGACTTCCTATTTTAGGTTAAGAGGAGAGATCACATACCTTTTTGGCCCCATTAGGGAGTGAGTGAAGCTTGTCAAAGTAGAGGAGACTTCTTGTTGGACCCTGGAAGGAGCTTGTACAGCGTCAAGGCAAAGGTTGTAAGGTTCTTTTCTTTTGAATTAATACAATCAAGCTCATTTTTCTCAACAAGTATCTCATGTTATTTGTTTCATGGACTCCTTGATTTTCATGTTAAATATGTTTTATAATACTGGTTATTCAGGTGCTATTTAATCGTTTGCCTTGTTTGTGTTTGCAGGTTTGTGACAAAGGAACTTACTTGGATCAAAGGAGCGAAGGCATCTCCAAACTTGCGTTGGACATGAGGTAGGCCTTAAAACACATTTGTTTGCCATTATTTATAAAAGCGCATTTAGAGAAAGATAGTGTCTGGTTGGTTTTTTTGTCATTAGGTCTTCATTAGATTCTAGGAAAGTCTATCTTGTCCGCAAGATCGACTCATTCCGCGTGACAAAATGGCGACTCCACTGGGGACTTGATTGTTTTCCTCGTTTTTCTTTGACTTGAGAAACTTGCCCTTTTGTTTCTGTTTTTGGCTTGTTTTGTGTGGCTTTGGGTAGACTTAGTGGATTTAGGTTTGTTTTTAATTTTTCATTACTTTAGTTGAAGTCCGTAGTCTTCACGTGTATCACAGTGCGTACCTGTACGCACTTTTACTTTGTGCACAGAGCGTACCTGCACCTGTGTAAACTCTGAACCTGCGTACCCTGCTAAAATTTTGAAATTTTGACTTTTGCTCTTTAAATTAGTTTTATTTTGTTTTTCTAGTGGTTATCCTCTGCCCATACCTGCATGTGACTGGTTGAAATCTTTCCTTGGTTTAATTTCATTAGCATTAGGGTTTTATGTGAAATTCCTAGGAGTTTTGCTTGTTGGGTTTGTTTTTTGATTTGGTTGTGTAGTGGCTCTGAGCTTAGAGGTTGTAGGGACTTCATATCACCTTAGTGTCTACCAGTCTTCTTGAGAGTCTGACCATTTGTGAAATCTCCCCTTGTTGAGAAATCTGCTTTGATTTTTCTCTTTACAAAACTTCGAAAGACTTGTGATTGAAAGTTTGGATTTTCATTTTCAAAAGGAAAACAAAATTGGTTGTTCTTGACTTATTTGTGATTCTGGACAAATTGGTCCTTGGTTTGCTTGTAACCAAGTAAAATATCCTCAAAAATACTTTTTGTGAGCTTTTAATTCAAATAGGTTTTCTTAGTTTGTAGATCTTAAGCTTGCTTTATTCCATAGATTTATCAAAGATTTGCTTTAGTTATAGTTTTAAATGCTTTTTAAAAAAAAAAATATGAAAGGTCTCTTTTGAAAAAGTTTGTTTTTAGTAGCATTTGAGTTTTTGAATGAAAAAAGAAATTCTTGTGAAAATAATTAGTTGTCTCTTTTTTGAGTGCATTGAAAAGAATACTCTTCTTTTGATTTGATCGTTAAGAAAGATTTGTGTTTTTAAGTATTGCATCTTCCAACTCTTTCCTAGCTAGAACTTCATTGAAGAGAAAAGATTATTTAATCATCTTAAGTGCATT
>APFE030437564.1:0-53195 GCA_000404065.3 Pinus taeda | reverse complement strand
AATCCACCTTCTTCCAAGCAACATAAGTATATTCTTACTGCTACCGATTATTTCACTAAGTGGGTTGAAGCAATCCCTTTGAAGACAGCAAATGCCGAAGCAATTATTGAATTCATAGACCAATTCATCATTACCAGGTTTGGTGTCCCAACTGCTCTTGTATTTGATAATGCTTCTTATTTCTCAGGCAATTCTATGTTTGATTTTGCTATCAAGAGAGGATTTAAATTAAAGTATTCTGCTAATTACTATCCTCAGGGTAATGGTTTGGCAGAATCCACTAATAAGAATCTGATTAAAATCATCAAAAGAACAATCGAACAAAATCATAGGAATTGGCACAAATCCTTAATCCTTGCATTATGGGCTGATAGGGTAACACACAAGGCTTCCATAGGGACCTCTCCGTTCAATCTTGTATATGGAAAAGAAGCAATATTACCGACAAATCTTAAAACTAGAAGAAGAGAGAGAAAAAGCCAAGGATACCCATGCCAAACATCAGCAAATCATCAAAGCAGCTTTTGATTCAGCTTCATTAGGGTCAAAACAATTCCAAGTTGGCGATCTAGTTCTGAAATGGGATAAAACCCATGAGGACAAAGGCAAACACACCAAGTTCCAAAAGTTGTGGCTTGGACCATTTCAGATCTGTGAAAAAATAGGCCACTCAACCTTTCTATTGCAATATTTAACAGGTGTGAGGGAGTCTCTCCCTGTAAATGGCCTTATCCTAAAAAAGTTCTTCAATTGAGAAGGTGACCCCTTCTCCCTTTTTGTTTTTTTAGAATTTTTCTTAGTTTATAGGTTTTAGGAAATAAAGTTTAAAGGCATATTCCATTGACCTTTCACTATATCTGAAAAAGTTGTCTCATAGAAATATCATGAATATTTGCTTTCAAATAATAGAACTTTCAACCAAAAGAGATAATTTTGAGAAATTAGGTATCATTGTATTCTGAAGTCACAAATTAAGTTTGATCAACTCCTCCTTAGAGCATAAAAGTAATGAGAGTCATTTTTTTGTTTTCAAATTGGTCCCAAAAGGTTATCAATATCAGGAATGGAAGTCAATTCAATATCAGCATCTTCAACTCTTAACCTGTCATCCATCAATTCTCAAAGAAGAGATTGTCCATCTCATTCATTAAAGACGATGATTTTTCAGAGTGTAATTCTAAAATATAAAGATATTAAAGATAAGAGGTCTTATTACAAGCCTGCTTACCATGTTCATAGGGAAATAGCTTAACTGACATTACCAATACTGCCTTCAAACCCGGTAACAAATTTCTTGAGAAGAATCTCATCCCCTTTTCAGTTAGTGTCCTACCTGTGATTGCATAATGCTGCCTCTGCTCCTTTGGAAGTTTTATCCTGTCAATGTTAGAAATACGATTGATGAATACAATTTAGCATGTTTTTTCCTTTTGCTATTCTTGCTCTTTTGGTGACCTTGGAAGTTTTATGTTTGAAAGGTATCCCTTCGCTGCCTAACTGCCTTGTTGAAATCAGATTTTTCTTTAGATCTGGAACATGCCTTACCTCCTTTAGTAGCCATTGGTTTCCATTCTGCTGTTTTACAAGAACCTTACCCATTCCAACAATTTTACAGGGTTTATCATCACCCAAACGAACTTGTCCAAAATCTCCTTGAACATAGTCATGAAAGTATTTCTTATCAGGTGTGGGATGGAATGAGGCCCTGAATCTACCACCCAGGAATCACTAATATTTTCAAAAGAAAGAATCAAAGCATCTTATAACACCTGTTGTGCTTTGCAAACAACCCTCCCATTTCATATTATTTTTATTCATAAAAACATTAAAATATGAAATAGGTCCCTTTAAAAATAAAATTGATATCAAAACTTTTACTTTATAAAAGTCTGATAATCAAAGGAGCGCTTATGAATGATCCTTTAAAGCAATATCTATTTAAAAAAGGAAATAAAGCGAATATTCGGTTATTGTGATAAAGTGATCGCAAGATCGCATATCGCAATAACATGAAGGATGCAACAAATGGCTTAAAGGCTTTCCGCCGATGCGATATAGTGTTCGGCGATCGGCGATCGGCGATCCCCAAATGTACCACTAAAGCGCCCTATATTAAAGTCCCGATGCGATAAGCTATCGGCGATCGGCAATCGGCTCATCCCCTTGTTTTCAGACATTGCGCATATGCCTTTCGCCGATGCGATATCGCAATCGGCGATCGGCGGGTCCCCTCGTTTCATTCTATTGCGCATATGCCTTTCGCCGATGCGATATCGCAATCGGCGATCGGCGATACTCAAGCATTGTTAAAGCCAGTCATGTATGCCCCCTCGATGCGATGCGATAAGGCACTGTTTTCAATGGAAAGTCGTTAAAGTGATTGGAAAGCTCGATTTAATGATATTTAAGGCATAATCACTCCCGTTCGGCCGCCAATATGCCCATTGCATGCTTTAATAGATCTTTCGACCAAATATTGGTATAATGGGCATTTATAAGGTGGTAGGCTCTATACGGTCACTTAATGGATTCATGTCCTAAGATCTGCCTATAGATTGTCTCCACGCCGGTTTTACAAAAAATAAAGTATATCAACGTTCCTCTTTTCATTTGCTATCAACTGTGAGTTTTATTGCTATCTCTGTGTTATGCCAAAATTGCCTCTCTGTGCAGAATACAGTCTTACACAGGAATTCGGGCATGATGGGTAAAAATTCGAAGAAAGTTGCAGGTGTTTTGAATCCACCAGCTGCAGCACAAGCGGTAGTAAACAGCAAAAAGGGCCTAATATCCGACACAACATGCGCAAGCCTCGCCAGAACAACTTGGCAAGGAAATTATGACTTGATAGAGGCCGAGAAACCAACGCAGACGGTAGAAGAATCTACCGCAGATTCACTAAAGAAGTCAGAATGTTCTCTCAAGGATTTGGCCGATTCCTTCCTCCATAGGATAGCAGCAAGGGAGCAAATTCTCCTGTATACCGATGTTGTGAAATGGGCAATTGAAGAAATCCCCATCACAGATAGAACTTTCATCACAAAGGATGGGAGGATTTTTGGGTCATTTAAGCCAGAAGATCTGAGGCAAATGTATCATTTGCCTAAGCCAGAGAAGATATATAATAGCGCCTTTTTGAAACAATTCGCAAGCGAGAACGAGATCGAGTCCGAACCTATCAAGGACTGGAGGCAGAATCCAAATAAACACAAGCATGAATCCTCCGGTAAGTACTTAGTCGACTCTTTGTGTTCTCCTTATTGCTATGCCGGTATAATGATGTGTAGATTGTGGGGTTTGCACGACTCTGCCGTTTTTACCATTGAAATGGTTCCTCTCATGGAAGCGGCAGTGAATAACACGATTATGGATTGGGCTACTATCCTTTCGGATAAGCTAGCATTAGCTGTTAGTGACTTCAGGAATAAAACTAGAGTCACTGAGAGGAAAATTCCCTCGTTCTACTATAGTGCATATATCCTAGATACCTTGTGTTTTAATTCTGAATTCCCTATTCTTGGTTGGAGGTGGACCACACAGGACCCCTTGCCCATTCATATTTATCATCGCAAGATGTGGAAGTCATCCTATAAAAACCACATATATCAGATTTGTAATGGTTTCATGGTTCCTGTTTATTATTCAATTTTTGATAAGCCTATTCCAAGGATCTCCTACCTAGCCTCTTTTGACTTGCCAGCAGTGGCTAGTTGGTTTGGTGAAGAGTATTTCACTTATGTTAGAGTCTTTGGCAGCCAAGCCAATCCTCATGTCCTTCCCTTATATGTCCCTGACAAACTACTAGCAAGGGAAATTGCATACCAAATTACAGCTGAAAGCACCACCCAGACTCTCAAAAAGGAGAAGAAAAGGGGCTAGCCTACTTTCCCCTTCAGATGTGGAGTCTTCACCTTGCATGATCTAAAATATGCGGAAAAAGAAGCCACGAAGATTCAAGCTCTAAATCTTGCTACAATCCCGAATAGGGCATTCAACCCAAAGCGAACGGCATATGCTGCTTTGGAACATGCCAAATTAGCAACATTTGATCATAAAGAAGATATGTTTGATGATGTTTTCAAATAAGCCGAATCAATAGGTAAAGCCAAAGAACTCGCCAAGATGCGATACAACGATGAAGGGTTAAGTGAGTTTAATAAACTCAGAGAGCAGAGGTTGCAAACTCTGCCTCTAGATTTATTAATGCCGACCCAAGCAGCATCATCAAGCGAGCCTGGCCAACAACAAACAAAGGAACCTCCTGCTACAACAAAGACCAACAATAATGAGCAGGCGGAGCAACAAAAGAAAGATCAAGAGGAGAAGCTAAGGAAAAATCAAGAGGAGAAGCTAAGGAAAGAACAAGAAGAGCGCTTAAAGAAAGAAGAGGAAGAGCTCAAAGAAAGAAGAGGAAGATAGACAGTGCAAATAACAGGAAGACAACCAGCAAAGAGAGCAGGCAGAAATGCGACAGAAGGAACAGGAACAACAAGAAAAGGAAAAACAAGAGCAATTGCTGAAGGAGTCTCAGCCTAAACAAACCACCACCGATACTAACATGGGTGCTATCACAGACCCTGAACTGCAAAAGGAATGGCAGCAGTTCATCACCATTATCAGTGGGGGAAAAGACTTACAGAATACTGATACTCCTAAAGCCAGCAGTGTACAGGATGATACCTCATCTCAGGTTTTAAGCGGAACCAGCGGCTCACCTAAAAATAAGGAAGTTGAAATAATTCCGAAAGGTCCTAGCGACCAAATCGCTCTACAAGTAGAAGATATTCCTCCATTGAATGTCTTCTACAGCCCAAAGCACAGAGCAGTGGTGAAACGATCGAAGAAGAGACAAAGGCTTGATCAACCTTCCATCTTTTCATAACAAACGGTTATGGGCAATGTAGTGTGGAAGGAGAAACTGGATCCCTCCGATGATCTGACTAAATTGTCATAGTACGCTGGAGCTTATTCAGCTGCAACCATCGACAAAGCATCGGAGGTAAGTCTTTTGTTAAAGACTAAAGACCAGGAAATCTCCACGTTGCAAACAGAATTAGCTGAAATAAAACAAAAGGTAATGCAAGCAGAAGAGCAGTTAGCAACATAACAACAGAGGACAGCGCAAGCCGACGAACAGTTAGTGATGCAACAACAAATAAATAGCCAATTGGCTCAGCAATGGGAGGAAGAGAAACAGAGGATTAATCAGGCAGCAATCCAGAAACAAAACGAATTAATGGAGGCTTTGGAGCAATTGAAAGCGGCAAATGAGCAATTAATAAAAACTAAGGATGAGCATATCGCTCAAATAACAGCGCAGCTAGAGAAAGTTAAAGGAGATCCGCAGATAATAGAATTCAAGAAGGAGGCAATGTTGATAAACAATGCGCTAATATCACAAATCAAATTACTAAGTCAACAACTCTCTCAAGCGGAGCCACTCTGTGAATTAACTACATCTATAAACGAATAGGTGGAGAAAGTTAGGGATGACTTGAATCAAGCCAATGAAGCTATTACTGCATATATTGAATGGCAAGATTCGAAGTCAGGAAAAGAATCCAATTTGCCTAGGATACTTGAGGTTCATAAAGACATACTGTTTACAGAATGGCATACACAGGTGTTAAAGGCAGAGAGAGCAGCATCAAGATGTAGATTAACTTCTAATAATTTAGTTGATCTAGTTAATGACACTCTCTATCTAGCAAACATGATCTCCCAATGCACGCCTGGAAAGATTACTACAACTAATGCATTGGAGCAAACCTGTTATCCAGAGTTAGAAGGTAGAGGAAGATTAATTGCTGGAGTTAATAGTTTAAGCATGGAAACATATTGGCACTTCCTAATCAAGCCTCGTGAACAAAGAGCCGCCCTCAAGTGTTTAACAGATGCCATCCAATGCATGATCCTCGATATCCAAGACGCCACCTACGCTGCCCAGCTCAGTTCATGGCTCAACAAACCTCCTGAAATTGAGCCAATGCTTGCCATTAATCAGCTCAGGTTCAAAGGAAAGCAGCCGACAGAATGAATCATCCTCCAGCTCCTCAAATCGCCAACAGAAATAGCATCAACAGTTATTGATATCAACTTAATTAGCGTTTCTATTTTATAGATATTTAGATTAGTATAGTATTTATAGACCCTTTCATGTCTTTAGAAAGGGTCGTAAAATTCTGTAATATACTTAACAGACTGAAGTTTGCACTATTGTGCTTCAGCCTTTATTCTTTTATGAAACTCGACCAGTCGCTTTTACTTTAATGGAGAAATTTCTTAATTCAATTATGCACTATTGTCATTGATTGAGGAATGTTTATGTGTTAAAGGAAAAGCCACACATAGCGATTGATATCTGGGATTGGCCTACAGCTCAAATGGTACTTCTATCTTTGTCTGAAGTCATTCTGTGTATGTGAATTGTTATGTAATTACCTTGCTATCGTTAATTGTATGCATGCGCTATAACGACAAATCTTGTCCATTCCACTATTGGGTGTTTATATGATATGCCTTTACTTTTAATCATGTATATGTTGATGATATAAATGTGCAAAGTGTAGTAATATCGCTTTAAATCGCTGCGCTTAACTATTTAAGCACAACAATCCTAAATAATTCAATATCTATGTCTTAAGGATACAGACATCTATATGTTTATCTTTCAGATATAGAGCATCAAAAGCTACGCTTTAGAGCTCAATAGAGTCCCGGGATAGTTTCATTTATTTATATTTTGTCAATAGTATTAGTCTTTCGCCTATCACTAGTGTTACTTATAAAACATTCACTCATCCCATTTTATCTATTTCTGGGAAACTGGTCCCATTATACCCAGTCGGAGCCACTATCCCAAACAGAAAAGGAGCTGTACTAAGGTCCGGACCGGGTGGTTTCCCCATTGTTGTTGCAGCGATTTTCGAGGCATCAACAGGTTAGCAGATGGGTCCAACTGTGATTTACTACAATAATCAAAGTTGTATCAAACTATCTGAAAATCCAATTTTCATGATCGATCCAAGCATATTGATATCCGATATCAGCATCTCAGAGATTGTGTAATGATATAGATTATGTTGTTAGAGTACATTCCCATGAAGGAGAAAGATGCTGACATTTTGACAAAGGCATTGTCAAGATGTAAATTCAAGTTTCACAGAGACAAGTTCGAGGTAGTTAATAATCCCTTTCTTGTTGAGAGGGAGTGTTGATAAATGGAAACAAGAAATTCCAATTTAATTTGTCCTTGAATTAAACTGAGAATTAAAATCAAATTCTATTCTCATAGCAACTTGTAAATAGTTAGTTAAGTTTAATTAACTTAATTATCTTAGGAATTTCGAGTTGGAAGTCTTTCTGTAGTAATGTATATGTTCTCCATAAATTTTAGGGGTCCAATATGAGTTTAAATTGAGGTTGAAATTAGATCACTCAGTTTACTAAGTTAAGTTCAGTTAAATTAGTTCCAAAATATTTGAGGAACTAATAGAGAGTTAACAATCAATTGGTGCACTAGTGCATCCACAAGTGTCATTCTAGTTAACTAAATATTACCTCATCAGAAACTCATGCATGTCAATTATGAGAAAGACCCAGTTGACACTAGAGTGCAGGGACACTGTACTATCAGTTTTATTATTTACTGGAGTGTAAATATCATGCATTCATCAAAGATTGATCCTATGTTTGGATTGCGTAGTTTTGGAAGCATGAAATGCCTTTAAATACAGGTTATTCATCCTAGGAATTACACAAGAGATTAGGGGCTTGGAGAGCTGTAGAATTGGCTAAGCATTGGCCAAGAGATAGCTTGTGAGCTGAAAGGGTTGAGCATACTTGTACGAAATTGTTATAGTGAGAACAAGATTTGTATATTCACTCATATTTATGATATATGTAATACAGATAGTGGGGTTTTGAGTAGTGGCTTTGCCCAGATACATCTTGTATTATGTACCATTGGTTTATATTCTTCTTGTTCATATTGTTTTCATCGATATATTGGCTTCCGTTGGTTGAAATTAGAAGTAGATTATTGCCTTGTGCTTTAGTACATTGCATGAGCTTGTGAATCTATAGGTTTTTCTACACACCTAAAGGATGTAGATTTAGATAAAGGAGATTTGGCAGTGAAAATAGCAGTTTACGGGAAAGGCAGAATGTGATAAATCAACAACTAGTTTAATATCTCAGTCGCTCTAGCGAGACGTGTTCAAAAAGTGTTACAGATTGGTGTGATCCCAAACACGATTAGTACTTTTACTCTTATAGGATAGTCCTATATACATGGAGTAGAAAAAAAAGTTCTATGAGCAGGGAAGTTTGAATGAATTACAATAATGTGAATATGTTGACTAAAATTGTATTTGCAAGTGATCGAGATATGCATATTGTGATTTATCCATTGAGGCTAGTGTACAACATTATTTGATAATAGTTGTAAGGGTTTGACATGATTTAGCTGATTGTTATAGGTAAAACAATGTTTGAAGTTTCAACATGATGTTTGATAATGATTTAGAACTTTGACTTAATGATTGATAGATCTCACTGTGATAGAAAATTTAGGATTTGACCTGATGACTAACGATTTGATTTGATGATTGATGATTTACCTTGATAACAATGCTATATGGGCATAGTTACTTTAAATGACTAATATTGATATTCAATAATGGTTTTGTACTAGCCTCCTTGTTCTTAGCACAATGGTTGAAGTATTGACAATTGTGGTTCAATGTTAAGTAATCTCACAATAAATGGATGGAACCTATTCTTCGTATATGAATTTTCATGTAGTGACTTATATTATGATCATGGGGATGACTTGATGAAGCTTGGTTTGATAATTAAATGACAAATTGTTAGCATTGTAATAGATGAATTCATGACTTGATGAGAGATCTACCTGTCCCCTGGTCTAAAGAATCTGATACTGTGATATTGGTTCTGATATGGTATCTAAACTTTGATAAGCTGACTTAGTTGATTTGATTGTACATTATTGAACATATTGGTTTGGTAAAGTGTTATGTTTGAAGATAGCACTGTATGAAGCAAGCTCCCTAATCTTGATATGCCTATATTTATAGTTATGTAGTGAATCCAAGATGACCTGGCAATCCAAACCTCTACTTTAGAAGTGTTCCAAGCTATGAATTTTATTTTGGTTTGGTTTTATATGCTGACAGTCTACTATTGATAGGTAACGAGCTTCCGATAATCTAAGTAAGAGGGATATGGCTTCCTGAAGATAAAAATAATGAATCATGGGATGATGAATCGATTTCTGAAGTTGAGAAAATATAATCTATATTGTGAAGCTATTGAAGAAGTATTGGAAAGTGGAAATACAAATCCTTGGACACTCCAACTGAATTTCAAGAAGTTGGCAACTAAAATTTGATTGAAGAATTGATGTTCCGTTTTGCACACCCATCCATGTGTGTGTGTGTGTGTGTGTGTGTGTGTGTGTATATATATATATATATGATGTGCATATAACATTAGTCAATTCATGATTGATCTACTTCATACACATTGAGTTTCCACCGATCAACCTTTGAGATATTTGCATGGAATGAACAATTTTTGGACTAAGATGTTATTCCTGTGATATGTGACTACATGGATGTTCTAATTTTGATTGGGAACATTATTAATGAGATGAGCACATCTAAATGCTTCCTTAGTATGATATCTAACATGATATGATAATTTTGTTGCTTTAAGCATGCCCAAGGCTGAGTACGAGGTTGCTAACATGACTAACTAGCCATGAGGAAGGATGAAGAAGCCTTTTGGAAAGATGTTTGAGGAAGTTATGGATATGACATGGGTAAATTGATGACAAAGAATCCCATATATATAGCTGGGATTGAAATACCTTCATATCTTGAGACAATGCTACTATTCGAGACAAGCTTAAGCTTGTGGTTGGCATCTCCTTGAGAGGGAGGATGACTATGATATCCCTTTTTTGATAGATATGATTATTTAAGTTCTAATATGATATTTTATTTGATGAATTGCATGAAAAGGGGACCATTTCTATTTCAACCTGATCATCAAGATGATACCAGATATGAGTATGATGAGAGCATCACTGATCGAGGACACTGAACCAACTCTTCCTCCTTGTTGAGCTTCCAGGGTGTGGAATTGAGATAGAGGGATCTTGGGGTTGAGGGAACTTTAGAAAATAGGGTTGTAGATGTTGCTCCACTATCTGTTACCGATAGGTTTGGAGATGTTTCTTCCATATATACCCATATGGTTGGAGATTTTTCCCTTCTATCTTGTCTTTGCAGAGCATACCCCAGTTGGCATCATAATCACAAGTTGGGCTTGTCGGGAATGCTGCTCCCCATTTGGCCAATGGGTTAAGAGTGTATTTGGGGTTGTACAACCTAAGTTGATTATGATGCAGGTTGTCTACCACATGATTGATTAAAGTCATCGATGGGAAGATCAACAAGAAATAGGATTGGGTTGAAATTTTCTCCCCTATGTAGTTCCAGATTGAGAACGAGCTCCCTGATGTGATTCCAGGGTTGAGATGTGCTCTTGTGTGTTTGGATATTGTATTTCTCAATATGGGGTTGTATATGTATAACTCCCCCATGAGATTCCAAGTTGAGATGTGCTCCTTGATGTAGTTCTAGGTTGAGATGTGTTCCTTAATTATATGCTCTCCGATGATGATGCGTGTCGTAGAATTTACTCCTCGCTGATGTGATTCCGGGTGGTAGAAGTGTCTCTGTAATGAAGAGAGGGTTGTAGAATAAGCTCCCCTCTGGTAACAAATTCTTATTCTTTT
Organism: Pinus taeda; assembly: GCA_000404065.3. Lineage (NCBI taxonomy): Eukaryota > Viridiplantae > Streptophyta > Pinopsida > Pinales > Pinaceae > Pinus > Pinus taeda. The sequence continues at coordinate 42,370 of APFE030437564.1, read as the reverse complement.
ATATTTGCGAAGGTTCAGAATATGAGCAGGGAAAGTCAAGAGACAAACATAATACGAAGGAGATGAATTGAGATGATCAATGATGATATGTTATGATGAGATACTTAAGACTCAATATGATTTGTTGGAGATAATCATGACATGATGTAGGTGGAATTATCCCTAGTTGAGAGGGAGTGTTAAATATGAAATTGTAGTAAAATTCCACTTTGGACAACTCACTTTATGGAGATAATGATTGCATTTAATTCCTCTTTTTGAGAGGACCAAAATCAACCTAAATATTACTCAAAACGGATAAGGGAAAGTGTACTTATGAAGAAAATCTCACATGTACATATTTAATAAGGTTGACCCTAAAGCAAAGTCAACACCCTTAGAAGACTATAAATACAAGTGACCTATACCTCATTTGAACACAGAGGAACAGGTTCGCTCAAAGATGAAATTGTAGGGTTTGAAGCTTGCATCTTATTTTTTAGGGTTTTGAGCTTCAGTCACTAGCACAACAAAGGAAGAAGACAACCAAAGTCGCTAACATAAAATCTCATCTATACAAATGAAGTCTTCCAGTCGCATGGACAACTCTCCATCCATGCGACTGAGAGTTAGGGTTTTAGAATCTCAATCATTTGCTTGCCACAGTCTAGATTTGACCCTAGTCGCTCACATGTCAGGCTTAAGGGAGTGAATGGGATGATATAGTCACTCGAATGACTCCTCCTCCATGCAACTGGGACCTAGAAGTTGAAATTTCAGTCTATGAAAGTTTTTGCACGTTGACCACAAATAGTGACAGTTCATTATAGGTTTCTGAATCATGGTTATGAGTATAAACATGTTTGGGTACATTTCATAGATATTGGTTAGCTTATTTTTTCTATATAGTTGTATGGATGAAGATATGGATCATTGTACTCTCTCTTTTCTTAACATTTTATGAAAACCTAATAAGAAGAAGAATTTGGAAGGGTTTCCCCCCTTGTGGGGTTTTTTCCTGGTCTTTGACCAATCCTAGTGTCTCTATGTGTGAAGTCTTTTATTTTGTTGTTCCTTAATGTTCGACTGTATTGGTGATGATGATATTTTTATTTCTACATAGTTGCATATGCTATTGAATAATCATGTAAATATGAATAATGTTATGATGTTAGGGGTGAATGTAATGTGTCAATAAAAAAATGAAATTATCAAAGAAAAGAACAATATAGTTCTATGAAATTTAACACAACCTCCCAAGTACCATTCTTCATGATGGAGTCATACTCCACCATGGAATCTACCCACACCTATTGGGAAATAACCTCTTCAAAAGAAGATGGATTAGAATCTATTAAGTTTTTCATGAGTGCCATATATCCTGTATGTTTGTCTGGCTATTTCCTCTATCCGCATAAGGAGCTATGAGTTTCAACCTACTCCTAAGCTTCCTGCACTAATTTGTCAACCATCTTGGTCCTCTTCCTCGCTTCTTTGGAAGGATTTGTGTGAGGGGGTGTCTACACTCGGTATTCTCCCTAGTCCTCAACATGTGGATACTCAACATCATCCTCTTGGAATGTCCTCTTTCCTTTAAGAAATATCTTACTCTATGGATATGACTGAGGCTCCTCCTTTAGAGCTAGAAGCTCCTCCTCTGGTGGTATGCTTAGATCTCGCATTATAGAAATCCTCATGGATTTATCCTCATTAGATCTCACATAACTCCTCATAAAAATCATCATGAGTAAGGGGATGTACACCTGGTAAATATGAGGTGTCCCAGTATAGCCTATAAATATCCCCCTTTGTGAAGTGGGCTCCAACTTTTTCTTGCTATCTTTGGATATATAACAATAAACTATGGATCCAAAAATGTGAAAGTAGGAGATATCTAGCTTCATCCTAATGAAAGCTTCTTCTAGTGTAATCATTACAAGAATTTTGCGAGTGCTCCTATTTTGCAAGTAAATAATTATGTTGCAGGATTTTTCCCACAAGGATAGTCACAATCCCTAGTCATGCAACATTTCTCTAGCAACTCCTACAATAAGTCTTCTATTTTTCCTCTCTATAACCCCATTTTTCTATGGGTTGTGGGCTGCAGTCAACTCCCTTCTAATACCTTCCTTGGAACATAATTCATTGAAGGCATTAGACACATACTCTCCTCCATTATCACTTCTTAGGGATTTAATTTTCTTTCTAGTCTCATTTTCAACTAAGGATTTAAATTCAACAAACTTTGAATAAATCTCATCTTTCTTCTTCATAAAATAGATCCAACTTTTGCGGGAAAAAATCATCAATGAAGATCACATAATACCTATGATTTATAATTGAGACTGTGGAAAATGGTCCACACACATATGAGTGAACTCACTCCAAGATGGATTCATCTCTGTTATCTCGGCCCTGGAAGGAGGATTTAACATATTTCCAAGAGTGCATCCCTTGCAAACACAATGTTGATCAAGGGCGCATTTTGGAAGTCTAATGGTGATCTGATTCATTATTTTCAAAGCTCCATGATGTAGATGTTGCATGTACCTATGCCAGAGCTACCCAACATATTGGTCATGAACATGTTCTGCCTTGCTACTAAAAGCAATGCATGCATTCACCTCTAGCTTGTAGATATTTCTAACTCTAACACTGATCTAAATGAAAAGTGGCATCTACCCATGGTATTCATTCACCCATGGTATTTACCCACCCATGGTATTCATCCACCCATGGAATACACCCATAGTATTGTAAGTGGCATCCTCCCATGGTACTGTAAGTGGCATCTACCCATGGTATTCATTCAACGATGATATTTACCCACCCATAGAATTTACCTGTGGTATTGTAACTAAAAAAATACCATAAGTAGGTAAACAATTCAGTTGGGATGGAGCTTCCTGCGAATGGCGATGAAAGGCATTGAGTTTCGAAGCTAAGGTTCTGACCTAGCCTGCAACGGCAGGTCCTCCAACCTGCGCACCACAACTCTGACAGCAGCTGCCGTTTGTCCAAAAACCAAAGATCACGGGCCTGGGTAAACAACAATGATGGAACCCCCTATGGGGGAAGGAGGTGACAGTCCTCCAACAAATGAGAACCAACGAGGGCCTATCGAGGGTTCCGTAGAGGACCATCAACATTCAGATGAAACCACAGAAGAAAATCAGCAGACAACAGATGAACAAAGAATGGCGGACAAACCGAAAGTGAGTTCCTCAACGTGCAAACCAACAGCAACCCACATGCCAGAAGTAGAGTTACCTGCACACCGAATCAATGCAAGAATACAATACATGAGAGATCATGCTCTTATCGGCAAATTTATTGGATTCTGGCCCAATGAGAAAGCCTTAAGAGCTTGGATAAATATCAAATCGCATCCGAAGGGTCAAATAGACCTACATCTGGGTCCGAAAGGATTTTTTACAGCTATCTTCACCTGTTTGGAAGACAGGAACAGAGTCTGTGAAGGGGGGCCATATTTCTTCAACTCAGCTCGCCTATTTCTCAGAGAATGGGTAGCAAGATTCAACCCAGACAAGGAAGACCTCAGCTGTTCACCAGTCTGGGTCAGGTTGTACTCGTTACCAATAGAATACTAGGATGAAGAATCCCTACAAGCCATTGGCAACATTTTGGGCAACTTCGTCAAGGTAGCGGAGGAAACAAAGATGATCAAGTATACCTCATATGCTCAAATCTGTGTATATATGGATCTGAAGCAACCCCTCCCGGCCAAGGTAAGACTCTTTCATGAAGACTCAGACTGGATTCAATTAATAGATTACGAACATGTTCCTTTTAGATGCCGGAAATGTCATGAAATAGGACATCTGTTTAGGGACTGCCCTCTAAACAAAATACCTCAGATCCAAGTCAATCAGGAGAAACAAACCCCTGATGGATTCACTAAGGTGCAAAATAGAAGAAGAGGCCAAAAAAAAAAAACCAATAGCCTCAAAAAAGTTAGCGCCAGAGGAGCATTCCAAGCCTTCTACCAGTAATAGTTTCGAGGTTTTGGCCACGAAGGAAGCGTAGGAAAGGGAAAATGTAAACTCAAGCCCAAAAAACCGTGCCATGTACAGGTCTGAAAATCCACCCCTGAAAGCAAAAGAAAAAGAGATGGCTCAAAAGGATAACAATAACAAACCGACCTCCAGTATCTGGCATACCCCTGATATGGAGATCAATAGCACAAATTTTGGCAAAGGAAAGGAAACTATGGAAGATGGGAGCCAACAAGAACCACATCTCATGGATGAAGATACGGAAGCAATAGACATAGGAGAAATCGACATTCTGGGTCTGGAACTGGCATGTAAAACAGGTAATTTCGATAGAATACCAGAAGTTCAAGTAGATAATTTGGTTGCAGTACTCAACAGCGCCCAAAAGAAATATAATCTGGGGGTTCAAATAGGCAGTCCATGGGATGAAAAGTTCATCACCAAGGACAACAAAAAAAGAGGACGAAAAACCACACTGGAAAGAACTATCAAGATTGGAGAGGTCCTGGTTGAATCTGGCAGATACGCCAAGTTAACCAAGTATTTCAATATCCACCCCAAACCGTCTCAATGAAGCTGATATCCTGGAATATTCGAGGACTGAATGGTCCCAAGAAGGGAAGACTCCTAAAAAACATGCTAATGGAAGAAAAACCAACAGTTCTATTTTTGCAGGAAACCAAATGCAATATGAGTGTCTTGGAAAAAATTGCAGCAAAGACCTGGCCCGGTGGCTTAGTCACAGCAGTAGAAGCTCAAGGGGCATCAGGAGGACTAACAGTATTATGGGATGCATGCAAGATACAACTACAGAATATTCATGCAAACAAACATTTTATACAAGCAACCTTTCATATCATTGGCACCAATATTCATGGACACCTGACTAATGTCTATTTCCCTCAAGAAACACAGCACAAGCTTGAAATTCTGGACCACATTACTAAGCTAAATACAGTCAGAGAGCACCCGTTGTGGATAGCGGGAGGGGACTATAATATGACAGCGAGTATGGAGGAAAGAAAAGGTGGACGTAGCAGCATCAACAGAGATGGCGCCGGTTTAAAAGACTTCGTCCTGCACAACCATCTTATATACCTTCCCTCAAACAATGGCATATTTACTTGGACCAACAAGAGGGCAGATCCCCTGCAAATTGCATCTAGGCTGGACCGCTTCTTGATTTCGGACAATGCGGTTCACATGGGAGGTGAATTCATTGCTTTTATTCTCCCCTACTCGGGTTCTGATCACTGGCCGATTGCCCTCCACTGGCATCGACCCGGAAGTAATATCAAGCGTCCATTCAGGTTCGAAGCCTTCTGGCTCATGCATCCTGATTTCGAAGAGTTTGTCAAAACTACCTGGCTCAACTTCAATCCCACGAACGGTTCCAAAATGTCAATCTTTCAGCGGAAATTGAAACACCTAAAAGGAGAGATCAAAAAGTGGAATAATTCTATGTTTGGAAATATATTCAAAGCAAAGGACAACCTCACTCAAGAAATGAAAAATCTCCAGCAAAAAATAATAACTGAAGGCCGCTCAGAAGAGTTTGCCCAAAGGAGCAATACCTTGAAAATCAAATTCTGGAACGGAACTTACAGGAAGAGGTCCTATGGCGGCAAAAATCACGCATCCGTTGGCTAAAAGAAGGAGAAAAAAACACAAAATATTTCCATAAAACCACAGTGCAGAGGAGAATGAGCAATCATATCGCTCATATTCTAAATGAACAAGGTGACAAAATTGAGGCTCATGAGGGAATTGAACAGGAATTCATCACATATTTCAAAAAAATGACTCAAGAACCAAACATCAATAGAACTCAGGCTATTGAAAACATCACTAGAAATATACCACGCCTAATAACGGAAGAGCACAACCTTCTTCTGCTCAAGCAAGTCAGTCTTCAAGAGGTGGAAACAACAGTGCATCAGCTAAAAGATGGGAAGGCACCAGGCCTAGATGGTTTCACCTCAAATTTCTTTCAGCACTTCTGGGACTTGATCAAATGGGAAGTATGGCAAGTGGTAGAGGAATCTCGAACACTTCGATGGATGTTCCCAGGCATGAATCCAACCTTCATTGCTTTAGTTCCTAAGGCAACGAATTCCAATACCCCTGACAAGTACAGGCCGATTGCCTTATGCAACATCATCTACAAAATAGTTTCCAAAGTCATAGCCTCCCGATTGAAGCCTTTGCTCCCCCTCATTATATCGCAGGAACAATATGGCTATGTAGAAGGCAGGCAAATAACGGACGGAATTATCTTAACTCATGAGATCATCCACTCTCTCAAGAAAGTCAAAAAGCCAGGTATGCTTCTCAAAATCGATTTATCTAAAGCATTTGACAGTATCAGTTGGGTTTATATGCAGAAGATACTAACAGCTTTTGGATTTGCTCCGCCCTGGATAAGATGGATAAGTAGTCTTATATCTTCCTCCTTCTTTTCAATATTAATCAATGGAATCCCATCCTCCACTTTTAGCCCTTCTCGAGGTATCTGCCAGGGTGACCCTCTATCGCCATTCCTTTTTGTCATTCTAGCAGAGGGCCTTAGCCGTAGCATAAAAGATGCCATCCAAGCGCATAAGCTCAGAGGCTTAGCCTTTCACAACAATCCAGCCTTCTCTCATCAACAATTTGTTGATGACAACATGCTATTTGGACATCCTTTTGTCCAAGAAGCCAGAGTCTTTAATCTTATCCTCAAAAACTTTTCAGAAGCCTCGGGCGCGCTCATTAACAAAGTTAAGTCTGAGATTTTTTTCTTTCATACTCCCCCTGTAACCCAAAGAGCAATTGCCCGAATTTTAGGATTTACCATTGCGTCTCTGCCATCATAATATCTGGGCGCACCTCTTTTTGCCGTGGCCACTAAGCATTCCTCATGGAGCAGTCTTTTGGAGAAACTGGAAACTAAACTTCTCCTTTGGACACATAGAACTCTCAATATGTCGAGTAGACTAGTTCTCATTAAAGCCATTCTTCAAGCCATGCCAATTTATCTCTTCTCCATCCTAGTAGCGCCCAAATGGGTACTCAAGGCAATCAAACAGCTCCAGTGCAATTTTCTATGGGGAAACTCAGGCCCAAACAGGAAATGGGCGCTAGTCAAATGGGAGAAAGCATGTCTCCCAAAAACAGCGGGCGGTATTGGATTGAGAGACCCAGAACATAGTAACACGGTTCTGGGAGCCAAAATTTGGTGGAGATGGCTCTCCAACCCTAGCACTCCGTGGGCTTCTTTATGGACAGCAAAATATGCAGGCAATGCACCATTAGAGGAAAGAATTCGAATCACAGAAGTCAGCAAAGGATCAGCCATCTGGAACTCAGCCAATCAGCAACGTCATCTCATTCAAGAGCATAGTTTTTGGGAGGTCAGAAATGGCAACACAACAAGATTCTGGGGTGACTCTTGGCAGCAGCTATCGAATCTCCAGGACAACATTCAAGGACTCTCAAATCAGGACATAAATCCCTATGATAAAATCAGCCAATTCTGGGAACCACATATTGGGCAAGAATTCAGAAAATGGAAAGAGGCAAGCCACATATTAGATCATAGTCCTGAGCATTCTCATCTCAAACTATCTTCGGAACTCCTAAAGAGGAAAATATTATTCTCAGAAGAAAGGGATATTCTACGCTGGGGATATGAGGAAAAAGGTACATTCACCTCCCAAGAGGCATACAAAATACTAATCAGGGAGAGAATGATTAAAGACAAGCTATGGAATAACATATGGAACTCCAGCATATGGCCTAAAATCTGTACTTTCTTATGGTTGCTATCCCACAACAGAATATTAACTTGGGATAATCTAAGGAAGAGAAAATTTGAAGGGCCATCCCGATGTCCTAATTGTAAACAAGACGAGGAAACGTCCTTACATCTCATGCAAACATGTTCGTTCAGCAGAACACTATGGGAAAAGATTACTTTCAGAAGCCAAAAAGAGGGCAGAGTACACGGGGATCTCACAGGTACCCTACGGACATGGAATCAAGAACCATATCAAAGCAAAATACTAAATGTTCTATGGAAACTTATCCCCGGTGTATTAATGTGGAACATCTGGAAGGAAAGGAACAGGCGGATCTTTAAAGATCAAGAGATGAAGCTAGATCAAGTATGGACAGGTTCGCTTAACAATCTCAAAGAAACCTTGGCTATAAAAGCTTGGACCAGGGAGGACTACCCATCCAATCCGCAGGAACAGGCAATATGGAACAACTGGCAAATCATTCTTCCACAGCCATCCCTAAACAATAAAAGTCCTCAGCAGCTTTAGACATCAGCAACATCATGGTCTCCTCCGCCACTCAATATGTATCAACTTAACTTTGACGGAGCCTCAAAAGGAAATCCAGGGCAAACAGGTTTTGGAGGGGTAATAAGAGACTCTCTAGGGAACCCTCTCATGACTTTCCATGGCTCAATAGGATGGAACACGAATAACGCTGTAGAACTCGAAGGATTATGGAGAGGTCTTAATCTAGCACAGGAGCATGGTTTTGCTCCTTTGATTGCAGAAGGAGATTCCCAGATCATAATCTCTATGGCCTCAAAACTAATGAATGGATCCCCTGTCCACAAAGTAAGCAGAAGCTGGAGATTAGCTCATCGCCTAGATCTACTTATGCACTGGTTTTCAACTCACCAAGCCATCACATTCAAACACATCAAAAGAGAAGGAAAAAAGCTAGCATATTTCCTAGCAAATTTAGGTGTTGAAAATGGAAAAGACCTAGTGGGAGGACTGATATCCAATACAATTCCGGAAACGAAAGCTCCCACTGTTTAATGATATTGTCAACAAAGACAAGCAGCTGCAGGAGGACTCGCACCCGGATGCGGGTGTATACGACACGCATACATGACAGGACACGCTATGCCGGCAGCTGGACAGGGTTCACACCGCTCCAAGCGGCTCAAGGCATATGAGATTGGGGCATTCATTGCCCGGAGTAAATGCAGACAGCAGATAACAGTTATGGCCCTGAGCAAAGGAGTAAATGCGAAGGGGGAATATTGGCCAGTTTTCGAGTTCAGCGCAAACAGTGATAAGAACATGGAACAGGGTTCGCATAGCACGACAGAGTGCCTCATCTAGTTCACCGGGGAGCGCAAGAGCAAGCATTTCAGAGCTCAGCCTAGTTCCGCCCATGCTCTTGCGCCCCTTTTGCTTTCCACAGCGAATTGTCCCTCTAATTCGTCAAGGATAGCGCGGGTTATCCGGCTTAATCTTCCTGTGCTCAATTTGCCTTATCGTGCTTCTCTCCTGTGGTTCTTCGACCTGATCCTTATTGTGAAGATGCCGCGTCTCAGAGGCACTCCACGCAGAGGTAGCAACACCGGATCCAGGGGAGGATCTGGTAGCAGAGGTGGCTCAATTTCGCATTCCATTGCTCCCATATCCATGGTTCCACCTCCCTCTTCGCCTTCAGACAACTCGAGCCCATCCATCGCCCCGACTGCTCCCTCATCCCCAGCCTCGAATAGTTCAGGCACTTCCCTGAATAATTCCTTCCACTCAGCATGCTTCCAGTTTAAAAGTAGGCTCAATAAGCCTCTAATTTCTGCTCTTGTTACGGTGATCTTTTAAGAGGAAGAGGAGCAAAATGCTTCGGACAATTCTTCCTCTGAGCCTTCGAATGTCCAAACGACTAGCTCCAACCCAAGAAGCCCTATGGGAGCAGTCCTTAATGTCCCGGATCAGAAGGGAAAGGAGATTCTTGCTCAGAAGGAAACAGAGAACCCAACTCCGCCTGCACAGGAGCCTGTCAACAACCGCGAGCCAGAGCGTTTCCGAAACATTCTTCACCTGGTTCTCCCACCAGGCAGAAGCGCTACTGACATCGAGGATAATGTTATGGTGGAGTGGGTTAACTTGACTCCAGATGAAGAATTTGGCCTGCTACCGAAGGAATGAGCCCGCTTCGACTTCCAGAGATCTTCAGTATGCCTAGCATTTTTGCTCAGTTTTGCATCCAGGCGCGCCTCACTATGGAAACTATGCCTAGGTGTATGTTTTTATGTTTTATCTTAGTCTAGTTGTCTGTCTAAGTTTGTCTATGTCCAAGTGTCGTTGTAAGCCCAGGCGGCTGTATATGTTTGTCTTTCGAAGATATTTGCTCAGAAATTTTGGCAACTATGTAACAAGAAACATATCAACAGTTCTATGGATTTTGTAATAGTTAAAAGTCATAGAAATACTGTCTGTAAACGCCATATTACAGAAGTTGGCAAGAATGTTTTGATAGAGGGCAGGTAGCTACCCCCTCAGAGGTTAAAATCCTCTCACTGTAAATATTTTTTCCTTTATTAATAGAATAGCCTTTATCTAGAAAAAAAAAGACCATAAGTAACAATTCACATTTTGTAAAAGGATAAATTTTCCATCACAATTTAGCTTTTACAATTATTCTCTATTTTAATAAAAAAAGTTTCTTTCTGGTTTTATTTACTATGTGTTCTCTCCTTTTATTTTGGCATTTCAATTTTTTCAGATCTTGCCCCCCTTAATATCTAGATTAGTGGTGTCAGATTCATGTTATGGCTCCATGGGAATGAGAGTTTGATGCATATTTTAGTTTCAAAGTTTTATAGTAATATTCAAAAAAAATTCATGCATGTGTTATGACCTCCATAGAGCACTTTCTTGGGAAAAGCAGGAAGAATTTTTTAATTTTAATTTTTCATTCTTTTGCAGGAATTTTTTGGGTGGCGAGTTTGAAAACCATATATGAAACTTTTGGAGAAAATTTGAGAAATAAAAACAATTGATATGTATTCCTCGTGAAAATATACCCAAATTCAAAAAAAATATTGGCCAGATCGGAGTCCGAATGAGGGAGATATAGCTGATTTAAAATCAGCTTTGTTGCAAAACATTTTCTGGCGACATTTCATGGAAGAAGGATTTCCTATCATTTTTTGCCACTTTTATGCAAAATTTTAGAAAACTGATTGCATATATGAGCTCCTCTTGAAAAGTCACCCAATTTCAAAAAAATAATTGGTCGAATCAGAGTTCTGATGAGGGAGATATCATTGATTTAAAATCATCTATTTTTTTAGTATTTTTGTGACGATGGATAGTTGTTGTGTGAATTTGAGTTTCTAGATTGTCTAGATAGGGATTTCAATCACATGGAAAGATGCGGAATGGTCATTCTATTTTAAAAAACAGGTTATACTAAAGATTCTAAGTTATATTGACTGAGTTATGCCTATTTTAAATTAGTTTTTATATATGGAGCAACATTCATAGTGGGTTCCCTTTGGAGACGTGCCCTCCCACCCCACTTTTAGGAGGCATATGCTTCACATTCATTAGTTTCAGCATAGCAGCATCAAACTTGGGTTCATTGGAGACATGCCTTCCCACCCCAGGCTATGTAGACACCTTCTACTTCATCAATAGTCAACATCATGGTTATGGGTCGACCACACAAAATCATTGTCATCAAATTCCATTTGCTAGGCTGCATATGATTAGTATCACAGTTGGTCACAAGAATTATAGGGCATATCTATCCTTGAATGTTTATTTTTTATGGTTATGAGTCATCCACAAACCCACACTTCATCAAAGCCCATTTTCTAGGTCGCACACTGTCTGTATCACAGTTGGTCACAAGCATTACAGGGTATCTCTATCCTCAAACTTTCGTTCATCACAGTTATGGGTTAACCCCACAAAACCCTTCTCTTTAGTGGCTCTTCATATTTAACACAAAATTCTCAGGAGGGAACTTCACGCAGTGGGGACCATTGCTTATTAAGGAGGGAGGAATGATATGAATGGAAGGTGGCATCTACCCATGGTATTCATTCACCCATGGTATTTATCTGCCCATGTTATTCATCCACCCATGGAATTTACCCATGGTATTGTAACTGGAATCCACCCATGGTATTGTAAGTGGCATCTACCCATGGTATTTACACATCCATGGAATTTACCCATGGTATTGTAACTAAAGAAAGACTATAAATAACAAGTCACATTTTGTAAAAGGACATATTTTCCATCATAATGTAGCTTTTACAATTATTATCTATTTTAATTAAAAAAAATTGTTGTGGTTTTATTTACTGTGTTTTTTTTTGTCATTTCAATTTTTCAGATCTTGGGGCCGTCCCTCAAGATCTGGATCAAACACCAATTGGTTTTACTTGTCCAGTAGCAACATGCTTTAGATAAGCCTTCCTTTTACTGAACACCACATCATATCCTCTATCTTCAAGTATAGCTATAGAAATTATATTTTTCTTTAGACCAGGCACATACATTACAATTTTTAGATGAATATGGGAGCCTAAATCACTCTTAAAGGTGTCAGTTCCAATCCATTTGGCACTATACCTTCCATCATCTCCAAGATCTATGTGTAACTATAGGTCCTTCTCCTATTCTAAATAACTCCTTATTTCTTTTCATATGAAATTAAGCACTAGAGTCTAAGTACCATACATTACCTCATACAATACTTTCCATGCATGCAATGAGGGTGAAATCCAAATCAAATTGTGATGTGAGAGCATATCCCCCTGCTCCTGTTGCATGCTTCTTATTGGATTTCTTGTGTGGAAACTTGGTTACATAGTGTCCATACTCATGGTAGTGAAAACCTTTAATTTTAATGAGGCCTTTCTTCTTTCCATGGTTCTGGATAGATTATAGCTTGCCTTGGGCCTTATTTCCTTTGGCTTTCCTTCCCTTGTTTGCTAAGGAATTTTTTTCGTCCTTACCAGTTATGGATGTGACTCCATCTCTAGTTTTTCTTCTATTCTCCTCCTGCACCAAGTCAGACCAAAGTCTCTCCCAATCTGGGATCTTGTCTCTTCCATTAACTGAATCCAGATAGTTTTGTTAGGGCTTTGGTAGACCAGGGAGTTCTAAGCTCACAAGTTCACATGGAGGCACAATGTCTCCAACTCCTCCAAGTTCATCTCTCACCTAAGTGAATATGGATAGTTATTGGACAATAGTTTCATTTGTAAGCTTATTTATCAATGATAGTTTCTTGGCATCATTTTTTCTTTCGAATAGGCTTTTGAGAGCTTCCCAAGTTTCAAATTCTCTTTTCCATGTAAATTTGAAACCACATAGTCTTTGCCTCCCTCCAAGAGAATTTGTGTGTACTCTAGTACTCCATTTTCATCTAGCACAAATTCCATCCCATCTTTCAAAGCACAAAGATTCGAAGTTCCCTCCAATGCAGACTCAAGCCTTAATCCATTAAAAGAAAATGTTCCTGCGCTAAAGAAAAACTTGCACGACAAATATGTTATTCAAAATTTCTTGAGAGATGATTAGGAAATTGGTTTTTATTCAATTTTCAGTAGATTTGATACAATGTAGGTATAAATTGAAATTTGCAGTTGCTAATGAAATCAAACTAAAATCAATAGACATAAATTTCTTCTACTAAATTCTATGGAAGGAAAAATGACAATAGAAAAAATGCAATCATTCAATCATAATGAACATGGTTTTTACTAGGGAACCCAACTAGGAAAAATCTCTCCTATATTTTTATTGCACTGCAATATTGATCTCCTCCTGTCCTTGCTCTGGCCAATACTTACCCAAAATAGGCCTCCCACTTCCTCCTATTTCCTTGCTCAATTCCTGCTCCTAAAAAATTGGGAAATCTCCTCTTTCCTTGTGAAAATCCTAACATAAATGGATCACCTAATACATCCAATAACTGTACACTCACTAGTATACAATAATGATTACAATTATGCCTTCTTCTTCCACTTCATTAGGAAATTCGAATTTCATGCATGACTAGGGCTATTTTTAGTAAATTGACTAACTAACTAAGAGTTAGTTGAGTTTACAACAATTACAACTACTCAACTAAACTCACATTGACTCTATTCTATACTGGAGATCATATAACTAACCTTCAGTAATGATAACACCTCTTGATATCTATATCTTAGCCACCAACTTTCAAACAACTATACTTCTAACCCACAAACTTGAACTGAATGACTTACTTGAGTGATAATTTGTTCATGTCACTCCTGTTAATTGCCTGAAAACTCATCCTTCTCAGTGGAAATTCGAAATTCTTCTTTTGACAAAGGCACAAGTCAAATGAATCCTTTTCTTGCTACAATTTAAGAACATGTATGTTCTTGAGAATTTGAAAAAACTCTTCACTCCGCTTGTTGGCACAAAAATGTCATTAGGGAAGGACCCTGGGTTTAGGCACAAGGGGCCAACAAGGGACTTCTGTAGTTTAAGACAACACTGACATTTTCACCCTATCCCAATGGATAAGGAGTCTCACCTGAGACATTCCGCGACATAAACTAAGAAGGTTTTAGAAGGATATCAAGGATGACCCAACCCTTACTCTACGTACAACCTAAAGCATACATTCATCATGACATTATATCATTATAGAGATAACATTCATATGAGGAAAGACCTTCAACATTAAAAGATTTTGAGCAAGCCCATCAATCAAAGCATTACACATAGATAATACTATGCAACTGGTCCAAGTAGTGATTCATATTAATTCAACAGAAGATCCATTACAACACACATTTGACATGAAGCGATGAGAAAATACACAAAATACCGCGACCACAGAATGTTCCAGATTTTAGACCAAGACTAGCTATGGTTTTCTCGCCACTACTCCATCTTCTAATTAGCTTCTTCTATGCTCCACACTCCCTCAGATACCAACCCTCTTCTTCATGCTGTTCTCTCCTTTTATGTATTCCTATGCTGCTCAAATTACCAGTTCCATTCAGCTATCTATCCCCTCGGCTGCTGCTCTTCCTCCTCCTTGTTCACTTGGTTGTTTTTGCTTGTTCCAAACACCTTGTCACAATTGTCCCACAACTGCATGGTCCAACTCCCTTTCCTAGATGTCTTCATTCCAACTTGACCATTGCTCCCATCACTAGTTTTTCCCTCTTCATATCTTCAAAAAGTTCAAAATTCAAAACGAAGGCCCCAACAGGCCCTAACCACAGTTCTTTGAATCGTCCCCAAGTCAATCTATATCTATTGTTGTGGGTATTGTTGTTGTTTCCGTGGGTATTTCTGCTTACGGATGCTCCTGTTCTTCTCTCTAAGGGACTACTATTTCATCTTCTTCTTCTGTAGTTTCTGGCCTCCTCCAAACGAAGGCCCTAATTTAGGAACAACTATTTTTCTTTCCTAAACTTATTGTATTTGCTCAGTGCTATTTTCCACACACTTGCTTTGGAGTCAGAATGTTTGATGAATTCCTCTATTGTGCTAGATGTTAGCTGACCTAGCCTGATGATTTTTAGTTTCTTCCACTGATCTTTGATGTTGTTGCAGACTTCTTTCAGGGAAAGGACATGTTGGTGGACAGGAGGTTTGAGGTCTCTAATTTTCTTCTTTGTTTTTGAAGATTCCTCCTCTATCTATTTGACTTAGGCCTCAAGGATGGAAATTTCTTCATCAATATTTTGCAGTCGGACGAGGTATGCTCATCTTTTGTCGTTGGTAAGTAAAACTTGATTTTTTTCTCGCAAAGGATAGACAGGTTGATTCTTTATGGCTAGGTTGCCCGACTAGTCATGTACTTTATCCATTAGGGAAAACCCATCAGCCAACGCTTTAGCAATTGATTCTTTTGTAATGGAAACAGTGTTGATATTCTCATATATTGTCTTGGCATATATTTGAGTTGGATCAGGCAACGCTGATTTGACTATCTCCAATTTTTTCTTCATGTCTGTATTCGTGGCTATCAGACTCAAGCAGGTTGCCCGGATGTGGTCGCAACAATCGACAAACATGTGGGATGTAATATCTTTGGGAGCTTCTACGTCAACATATGATATGGTCGACCACTGATCCAAGTCCAAGTGTGAAGAAGGACCTTTCCAAGACCTTTTACTTTCGTGATGTGTTAAAATTGCATTTTAAAATAACGTCAATGAATACATTTTCATATTGTAAAGAAGAGGAACATAACAATCATCAGCAAATGATAACTCAAGACATGATAATGGAGTTCGTCCAGGAGGAACTACGTTTCCGGGCCCCGATGTCAAGATGGTGTAGGCCGTTGCATTAAGTGCTGTCAATAAAGGTGATGTACATAAGAGATAATGTCGTGATCATACAAGAAAGAATGCCCTCACGCAGGAGTGGCTCTAAGATATATCCCACAACTTGGAACTCTCAATCAAACTCCTATCAGTGTGACACAATAACATGCATGGTGAGCATTTCGCCAACATGGCACAAAAGGGATGTCAAAAAAAAACACATGCATGATGACAACAAGAGTATGCCAGCAACATACAACAAGGGATCTCAAAGCATAACATAATGAGTTATGACAACAATTACATCACATAAAAGATTCCACATTAAATCAAGCAAGGAATCATGACAACATGTAATAAACAAGATCCTGCATCAACATCAATCAAGGATATGTACAACATAATGCAGAGAGAAGAAGTACATGAACACATAATATACCTCACAACCAAGGGCCATCTGAAGAAGTGGATGTCACATTGCTGAAGCTGCTCGGACCATCGATCTCAAGGCATCAATTGCATGAAGATGGCTTCTCTCACATGAATGTGGACATCTGAATTGGAACTTAGAAAAGTGACTAGGAGAAGAAATGACAGAATAAGAAATCTGAAGACGCCATTAGATTTGTGGCATTGAGTAGTGCTGAATCAACTGTCCAAAATCCGAATTATGAGAAGTTGAGAATTCTAGGATCAAGGAATCTTTTAGATTCCCCCAGGATTTCTCAAAGATTCTACTCCATGGATGGACTACAAATCTGCAACTCAGATGGTGAAACTGATCTCGCCATTGCGATCCCTACAGAAAACCATGAAAAACAAGTATAAACTTGACTATATTCTAAAATGTCAAAATTTTACCTCCTTGGGAAAATTTCATGGCTCATGGTTCTGCTCCCTTTTTTCACTGAAATCTTGGTTCCAAGTGCATTCTTGAAATTACTAGAAAATGCAGACCTATGATGAAGAAACGAACAACACCATTGTGTTCGTGGCGTTGAGAGGTGTAAAATCCATATAAAATTTGTCAAATTCTGACAAAGTGGGAATTTTGCCCTCCTGCAAAATTCATGGTTCCTACAATAAAATATTAATTAATTTGCCTTCTGCCTCAAAATCCATGCCTGCAGTCTCTCTCCTCCTTGAACTTTGTGTAGAGGTAAAAATATTGAGTTTTAAATAAAAACTTATTGGCGGATTCACCAATGTAAAGCAGTTGGTGTAATGGCAAGTAAGGCATATGGTTGAGGAGAGGGTGAGGGATCAAATCCCACCCCTCCATATATAATACACCATAGTTTCTTTTGAACTGAAAAAATGCATTAATGGGGTTGGGTTTGCAATGGGCGGCCCACCCCTTAAACCCCACGCTAACACTTTATCGCTTTAACTGCTGTTGGCATCGGTGCTTTTCCCAAAATATCGGTGATCGACCTTTTCAATCGACGACTAATGTGGGATCGCACTATTAAATTGGCACAATATTAGGGGTTCCACCGATATTGTTATTGGTGATATATCAAAATCGGCGCATGTGTCAGAGATTAGCATTCCAAATCGGCTGATTAATAGTGTCAATGGTTGATGGGCTGCCATGTGGCATACTGTGGGCCCCACTTTTCCCTATCATGTCAAACTTCGAAGAGTTCTATATTTCGCATACAAGCTTAGTTTAATGAACCATTCACACCTCTGTGATCACGATGATGAGATACTTAACATGAACCCATTTCGAGCATGAGCCAAACACTTGATTTTTGAGCCATCTTTGTCCTGTGTGTCTCTCTAGAGCCACCTGGATCAGCCACAGTGATCGAAAATTTATTTGTAACTTGATCTACCTGGGCCTATACATCACTATTTTTTTGTTTCAGCTAATATCTTTCTTCCTTGACCTCTTGCAACTGTCTTCTCTATTGTTCATGTTCATGGATGAGGTCATCACTTAATTTCTCTGCTCTCTGTGTAGCTTGTTGGATGAAACCAAAAAACCACGTCGATGACCAATGCTGTAAGGTTTCTTCCTGCATTTTATTTGGATTTGTAAAATTTCTTCGAATAGGCAGGCTGTTGGCAATGGGATTTTTTGTGTGAGATGGGGGATAGTTTTCATGCTGCGAAGACGGGGTGAACTGAAGTGTAGGTGGAATAATGGTAGGGTTTGGGATCAATGGGAAATTTATAGGGAATGTTGTCTGGTACTGCTTAGTTCCCACTAACTGCGGAGCCTAGATGTAGGGATACCAACGAGGATTCTTGAGTGTCATTACCTTGAAGAGGCTCATAGTACTGCTGGGTAGATTCCACTTCCATCTCTTTTGTAGCTACATGCATTCCAGGGGGGATTGTTTCAGATAGGGTCGCGGAGGTGGAGGATGTATGCGGGGATGGATCCCGCGACCCTGGTGAGAATGCGAATGAGGTTTGAGGATTTTCTTCAATGATTGGGGATGTAGATATGGATTGACCGGCCTTTCCAGTGAGGTCGACAATTGGGACTACAACAGTTGTCTTGGGCTTCTTGGGGACCAAATTTTTAATTCCCCTTTTATGCTTTGGCTTTGGGATTGTTGGCCTTTATTGTTCATGGGGGCCAACATTGGGAATTTCTACAACTAGAGGAGTAGTTATTATCGGATTAAACAAAGTGGAACCTTGAAAAGCCATGGATTGTGTTGCCTCACCTGAAGGTTCAGTGAAGTTCATAATTGTTTGTTTGAGGTACGATATTCGCTGCTCCATCCGAAGAACCATCGACTCTACGTCATCCTGTGCTTGTCGTTTCCTGCTACTCCTTGCTGCGTCTTTTGTTTTCAATTTCGGCCTCATCCCTTTAAATAAATATCTTTATTTCCCTTCGGTGATCTCACACGTAACCCCTGACCACAAACCAACTTCACTATGGAATGCTTCTTCTGATAAAACAAATCTCTACTATCTCATTTGAAATGTTTTTGGGTGGACACATCTCGGCCTAATGTATGTGTGCCCATGGGTAACCCCAAACCAGATATCTTGTGAAAACTCATCCAACTACTATTTGGGTATTCTTTCTGTCGTCCTGATTATGATCAACATCAACCCATACCATTCAAAAACTGCTGCCTCATTGATTTTTTTGTTGTTGGGGTCCCTTGAAGCCCTCCCTGGATCATATCTGAGCAGTATGGGCTGGTCATCTCTAATTTGTATCATTTCTCTTCCTCTCGGTGGATGCCATATCCACATTTCCAGAGTCATCAATATGTAGCCAAATATGAAATTCATGATCCTTTTATAAATGTCCTTATAGGATTAAAATAGCTCATTCATTAGAAAGGCCAACCAGTTCAGCACCTCCCCTTGGCGGTAGTGTTCTGCAACTAAAATTGCATCCAGGGTACATTCATTCTTGGTAAAATTCCTCATTATTTTCCCTGCTATTATGTAGAAGGAGAATCAGATTTCATCCTTGCTGATAAGATCAATCTTCACACCTCTACCCCTGCACTTGGTCTTATATTTCTCGTAATAATCCTTGTCTCCTTTCTTCGCTCGCTTTGTTCCTCCTTGGAACGTTTTAGCCACTGTATTTACTCCTACAGAGAGTCCTGTCAGGTGATGGATGTCATCAACATGAATGGGATATTCTTTGTCGATCCATAATGATCCCCCATGCATCCTGTTGGCTAAGAGCTTTGTGCATTGCATTGCTACCAATTGCGTGTCGAAAATTGGTAGGCTCCTAAGATTTATCAGCGTCAATCATTGGAGGCCTTTGAAATATTATTTAACCTTGGTTGTCATTGTTCCATCTCCCTTTGGCACATCTTTCGTGTATACTTCCTGCTTCAATCATGGAAATTGGAAACAATCTAAGAGATCATTATCCACTAATGTTGCTTTATCATACTTTCCATACATATTCTCTACCACTGTAGTTCTCTCATCCAGCCGATCATTTGGGATTGAAATAATTTATTTTGTCATCTTTGTGCACCTTTGGTAGAAAACCATGATCAGAGATTTGGAGTCTCTGTCTCTATGTTTCTATTGGTTCTCAGAGTAAGCTTGAAGTTTTTCTATCACTTGCATTTGAAATTTTGAAACTCCCTGCATTTCCATGCAAATTAAGTAAACAAACTTGACACAACATTTCTGAATGGACTTGATAACTAATTACTACAGAAAATTACCCTATGCTGCATAATCGTGTTATGCCACCGTTTTCTGACTTGGATTTGACTGGTATGATGTAGCACAGGTTAGGGAAGAGTGGGCCACATGGTTAATAAAGTTTTCATAATGGTGTGTAATTATTAGCTGATTTATTCCCAAACTAGAAAATATTTTACGGAACTGTCTGACAAGTGTGTTATTGCTTACTTATTATGCAAAAGACCTATAGTATGGTGGAAAAGAATCATGGAATGTGTGACTATCCCCTCCACCCCCAACCACAAGTGGGTTTCAATGACATGATATTATTGCTACTTCAAGATTGACATGTGCTATTTATTTTTGAATAAAAATGAAAAAGAAATGGACTGTAAAGGAGTATGCTATTGACTCATGTGACTAACTATGCATTTATTATAGAACAAACATGTGCTATTGACTAAAACCTACTTGTGGGCTTGTTTCTGAGACCCCTTCAATTTGATGACACGACTGTGGATTTGTAGAAATGATTCAAATGTGTGTTGTTCACCCATTCAGGCAAAAGTATCCCGTCTAGTTGCGCTAACTTCACTGCCCAAAAATATTTAATCTCCGAAACTATGAATGACCCCAACCAATGCATTTGAAGTTTGCCTAGAAACTTTTGAAACTTACTGTGATACAATAGAGCGCGATCCCCTATCTTGAAGGTTTTGTTTTTGGTGTGCCTATCGTGCCAAGGCTTCTGTCTTCTTTGTTCAACTGATTGGTGGAACTCTGCTAAAAACATCGATTCATCTAACTCCATCAGTTGTTCCATTCTCTCTTTCAAAGCTAAATAATCTGTCATTTTGGTGGTCTGAGAGATAAAAATGCTAGGGACAATGAATTATGCTAGTACTGCTGCCTCTCTACCGTATACCTATTGGAATGGCATTTTATTGTGTGTCCTCTTTACTATCATTCTGTAAGCCCATAAGGTTGCTGGTACCCGTTCATCCTAATCATCTTGGTTTGCTGAAACAATTTTTATCAGACCCCTCTCAAGTATTTTATTAAAGGCTTCAACCATTCCATTGGCCTACGGGTGGTACGGGCTACATTTTTTATGCTGGACCATGAATTTATTAAGGAGAGAATTGACAGTTTCATTAATGAAATGCATCCCTTGATCACTGGTTAATCTTTTTGGACATCTAAGTTTGGATATAATGCACTCAAAGATGAATCTTGTTGCAGTATCTACTGTACAATCCTTGACTAGCGCTTCCTCTGCCCACCGATTAAGGTACTCTGTAGTGGTTATGATGTATATGGAACGGTAATGGCGTGCTGGTGGTGTGATAGGGACTATGAAATCTACTACCCGTTTCTCAAAGATTTGTACCGTGTGAACTGTATTTAAGGGTAGTTTATCCCGATATGATGACTTCCTGACTCTTTAACAAACATCACAATTCTTTGTGTATTCTTTAACATCCTTGTGGATGGTAGGCCACCACAACCTATCTTGCAATATCTTCCTTGCGGTAGCTTTGCCCGTGACATGGCCTCACGTGACCCCATCATGGCACTCCCATAGTACTTCCTGCCTTTCATATTGAAGGAGACAGCGTCACAGAACTTGATTAAGGCCCAAATTTTATAGGTGTCCTGCAATTAACTGATAATTTGTCGCTCTCACTATTAGGTGTCGCATCTATGTTGACGTGTATCCCTCTGGGAAGTGTCCTGTTGTTAGTAACACAAAATGTCCTCTAAATAGTCGAGAATGGCTTCTATTCGGAACAAGTCAGCATTTGGTAGTTTTTAGTCTAATGGTCATTCATTTTCTCTTGATTCTAACCTTGATAGATGGTCTGGCCCCACATTTAACCTTCCCGATTTTATGACCACTTCGAAAGTGGATTCTTGGAACAATAGTAACCACCGATAGATTCTACCCTCCAACATTGGCTTGTTCACTAGGTATTTTAAATCTGAGTGGTTTGTGAAGAACTTGAATGGTGCCCCAAGTAGATAGTGTCTGAAGTTTTGTAGGGAGTAAACCATTTCTAGTGCTTCCATCTCTATTGTTGTGTAGTTCTTCTCCGCTGTTGATAGTTTCCTACTAGCGAAGTAAATTGGTTGATCCATGTTTCTTTCCCGAGGTTGTGCCAACATTGCTCATAATGTTATTCCTGATGCATCAATATGTACGTGACACTACTTATTCTAGTATGGGTATACAAGAATAGCGAAACTTATCAGTTTTTCTTTTAATTTGTCCAGTGCCGCTTGACAGGCCTCCATCCAAATTAAATCTTCTATCTTCTTCAATAGTTTCTCCATAGGAGCCGTAATTGAGGCATAATTTCGAATAAATCGATGTAATATCATGTATGGCCTAGTGTTGATCATAGTTTCTTTACGTTATTTAGTGCCTCGATATTTACAATATTCGTAACCTTTGCAAGATCTATGCACAAACCATCTTTGAAAACAATATGGCCCAATAATGTTTCGAATGGAATTGCAAAGATGCATTTCTTAAGATTTAATGAGATTTGTAACTTCCTGCACCTTTCAAACATGACCTGTAGTAGACTGGTGTGTTTCTTTAGAAAACTGTACATCTTTCAATCGTCCATGTATACTTCTAAGAACCTGCGAATATAATCTCTAAAGGTAGTTATGACAATTCGTGAGAAAATCATTGACGCTTTCTTTAGATTGAATGGCATTACATGATAGGCATATGACCCCCATTCTGTCATGAATGTTATTTTATTCTTACCTTCTTCCACTATATGGACCTGATGATAACCTGAAAATCCATCGGTGAAGGAATATGCCTCATTCCCCTCAACATTGCCCAGAATTGCATCACTAAATGACATCAGGAACATATCATGTACACATGCATTGTTTAGGGTCCTGTAATCTACACAGACTTTGATTTCTGTGGCATCATTCTTGTTCTATATTACAATTGGGCTAATCCATTTCTCTTCGTCCACTGGGAATATAAGTCCAGCTTCTGACATTTTATCAATATCTTTCTTGACCTTCTCTTTCACTCTTAGGTTTAGCCTGTATGGTTTGTGTTTCGCTGGATGGGCATCTGGTTTCAGCATGATCTTCATATTTCCAATGTCCCCTTTTATCCCTTTTAATTCATCCACAGAGTTGGAAATAAGTCTTCGTATTCATGCAATAGATCAAAAATATCCCTAGTTGCCTCTTCGTCCTAATAACCTCTGATGGATGCCATCTTAGGTTTATTCTCTCAGCCGATGTTATGCTTTCATAGTTTCATTGGAAGAAAGTGTGCAACATCTCCTGAAGGGCTCTCTTGAATATCTCGTTCACCTTCTATTTCTTGAAATGTTAGGTTGCTAAGTCCTTCTAGATCAACCTCCTCTGGATCCACTATTACTTTGCTATAAGACATATATTTTGGATGCCCTGCTTCATAGGAATATTTTAGGAATTTCTCATCAATGCAACCTTCCCATAACTATCTTTGAGTAAATAGGATCCTTTCAATGGCATACAAGGTTTTAGTCAAGCGTCAATCACTATCTTTGAACGAGAAACTGTTGCTGAATTAGCTAGCCATGATATCCCAAGTTGTTGTTTGTCTACGAATTTCCTCCTATATATACCATGCTTGTGGGATTGTACCTAAGGAATGTATGAATAAATGCACCCAGATTTCCTTCGATACTTTCTCTTTTTTCCATTTCTCTGTGCAATCCTCTAAATGTTTTCTGGGATTTGAGTTTCCTCTAAAATTCACCTTGTCATGCGACCGATCTCCTTCTTGTCTAAACGCCTATCTCATGGCTCGCTTGATAGTCTGCCATTCACACAAAGTGTTGCGATGCGCCTTCCACCACCTTTCTGGGGTGGCATGTAACACAATATCTAATTGTGGGACTTTGTGATCTTCTCTTATGTTTCTATCAACTTTATTTAAAAAGGTGTCTACTGATTCAATATCATGGAAGGTAGGATAGTTTCCTACCTCTGCCCCAATCTAGTTTATCCTACACATCTTGGCGCAATGTCTGGTATCAATCTCGTATCCTCCTTGTTTCCATGCATCCCAAGCGGCTTCTAAACCAGCTTATGAAGTTTGTATGCTCCTCCAACTGATCGATCCTCCTGCTTTGGGATTTATGTAGTCTTCTCTTTTTCCTGCTGTTAGCCTATATAATTGATCTAACATTCTCAGCTCGTCTCACTCATCCACATGTTCCGTGAACCTTTGTCCTTGATATAGATGTAGTGGTTGTATTACCTGCATTCCTTCTACTTTAAATATCATCAACTCTTTCTTCTGGTCAATGATAACATAGTTCTCGTATGCCCAGTTGAAATCAAGAATTGCTGGGTATGGGTCCTTAGCACCTGTCATATCAATTACTTCAAGTTCAGTATAAGTTTTTACCCCTTCTACATTCACTTCTACATCTTCCATCTTTCCAATGGGAAAGATGCAATATTGATTCACCATCTGCATTTGCATTGGTGAATATTTAAGTTGTGGCTTCCCCAACACTTACCATGTCTTTATGGGTAGAATATTTGCATATGACCCCAGATCTAACATTGTATCCTTAATCTGGAATCCCGCGACTTGAACATCAATCCAAAATTCTCTACTGGTTATCTTCTTGTTTTGTTGTACCCTTCTCGAATTTCTTTCCAGTAGGTTTTCCGATATGGTTTCCGCCTTTTCTTCATCTTCTGGAAATACTACTTTCAAACTCCTATGCATCTCCTTTAGCATTTGTTCATTCTCAACAATATGCAAAAACATCTTAAACCATTCTTCGATTGGTCGGGTGTTACCTGCTATGTGTGAGTCATGTTTCTTGTATTTTTTTATCTTTGATAACCCATCAAATAACTTGGCGGCTTCCTGATAGTATTTATTTTCTTGGGTGGGGTTATATGACCACTTTGGTGATGCTACCTAAACAATTGAAGCCTAGTCTACCATGACTCGATCATCCCTTGTATTATTACCCCCTATGATAACTATATTTATATTAGTTACTGGAAGCGATTCAATGATTCGTGGTTCCACATTGATCAAATTAGTCCCTCTCTATCTCGTTCTTTGTTCATATTTTGTGATCAGCTTGAGACAATCTTTTGTGGCATCTGCATTGACCCTGCATTGTGAGCACCAAAGTATCCTTGGGAGCTGATAGTATCTGGTGACATGTCCCTCCTGATCATAATTATAACACCTTACAGGTCCTCTTCCCCATGTTGTTCCTCCTCTCATACCTTCTCCTCATCCTCCATGACCAGATTCATTGATTCTGAAGGTGGATTTATCTAGCAGCTCTGCTAAGGCATCTAATGCTAGGCATTGTTCAGTGTGGTGCGTTGTTGATGCATAAAATTGACAGTAACTATTGTTAGGTGCATTGGAATACTTTTTTAGTATTAGACATACCCTTGGAAAATGTCCACACTTCCTACAAACTTCATAGTAGCCTTGCATGTTTCGGCTCGGGAAAGTTCCTTGTGATCCCATTGCCGCAACCAATGATGTCGATGGGCCCTTGATGATCCTGCAATTCCCTCTAAACTATTTGTGCCTCTCAACCTCGAGTATTTAGTCACCACATGGACTTCCACCAGGAAGTGAGTACATCATTCATTAGGTCTTACTGGTCGAATTGGTTGTAGGTCCTTTAATTTCTCTGTTAAGTTGGCAATTTGATTTTGGAGGCCCATGATCGATGGGTCTTGCGATCCCATCCCTCCTTAATACTCATGTGGATATCTTTCCATGGCTTCTATGTGTGACAATTGTTCTAAATCATCTTGAAGATTTTCAATATTTTGTTGTGTCAATGGTGTTCTTGTAAAGGGTAGGAGCACTTTGATGAACCAATCCCTCTGGTGATTGGGATCTATGGTATATCTTAGCTTGCCAATAGAATCCTTAAACCTATGCATCAATTCCCGAGAAGTATATCCTTTTTTTGCTTGATTTCCCATAGTTCAGACAGTCCTTGTTCATCTGTTTGCGACACCTTAAACTCTTGAACGATGCTCTCTTAATATCATCCACTGAAGGATTTTGGTTATGTTCTACCCATTTGATAAACCATATTAAAGCTCTTTCTCTTAATGTAGTACAAAACTCGATTGACTTTACATTATCCGATGTTTGGCCTACTTGCCATATAGCTTCACACAGACACTAATGTTGTTCTACGTCTTCATTCCCTCTACCAACGAACTTAGGATGTCTGGTAAAGGACCCTTCCATGTTGATTTGGGTGTGTGGTAGGAGCACAAATGCTTGGTTTCCGGGTTGTTGAGATACTTGTAACCCTAGATTACTAACACTGCTATTAGATGTATTACAACTAACTTTGTATTTTTCATGCACACTATCTACTTGTATTACTTTAATCAACTTGGCAACAATTTTGTCAAGGTTTTTGTAAAGCACCAGGGGAAGGTCGAGGCAAACACTACCTGAGCTTTGGGCTGCTGAACTCTAGACGACGTATCATCTTCAACGAACAATCTTCTCATCGCATCACACCTCTCACCTTCTATCTCCTCCTTGTAGTTGAGCAAGAGCTTCCTTCCGGCATCTCCCTCACAACCTATAAGGGAGAATCCCTGTCATTATCCTGGCTCCTATCTATCCAGCTGACATCCCTTTCTTGTTCTGCATCTTTATCCATACTCTTTCCTTATTTCAGGTTCCCTGACACCACTCCTGCTTGGTGGGGTCCCATACATCTTTTCTTTAGCGCTTGTACCGCTCTTTCCTTCCACTTATCTGCTAGTAGCTCTCTCCTTTGTGCCCTAATATATATAGCTCTTCACAATCCTTCTATGTCCATTTGTTCAACAAAATTTACATTTCCCCAAACAGTAGCATTTTCCCCTTAGGCCCTTCCCCTAGTACTGGGGTTTTACACTACCATAGTTACTCCAGGTAAAGGTAACAATCCTTCTTCCACCATCAACATCTTAATTGAGAAAGGCACTTCATTCACTAGTTTCCCTCTTAATCCCGATCTGAACACTACGTCCGCCTTTGAAAAGGACTGACATTTTTCTGCAGAAAATTCGACTACATACCCTTCTGCGGTATTCTGTACCCAAAATTCTATGGCCCTCGTCATCTCACTATATAAGTGTTGAAGTGTTGTGAGGTCTACAGGAACCTAGTCGCAACTCCTTCTAGTCGACTCTTTACTTTCAACCTCTTTACTTACACCAAAAGATCTTGCACTGATCACTCATAACCTCTGAGTACAAAATATCTATGCTCACTTTAGCGATAGGTTGGTTTCAACAGGTAGCCTGCTCTGATATAAACTGATCTACTCTATTATCCCACTAATCCCTAATCTCCTTAAATATCCTTGACACCATATTCCAAACCAATTCTTGAGATTTCAGGTCCTAACAATGGAACTATTTGTTGGCACAAAAATGTCATCAAGGAAAGACCCTTGATTTAGGCACAAGGGGCCAACAAGGGACTGAGGCATGCTGTGAAAAAAACTAAGAAGGGTTCAGAAGGATATCAAGGATGACCCAACCGTTACTCTATTTAAAACTTAAAGCATACATTCATCATGACATTATATCATTATAGAGATCACATTCATATGAGGAAATACCTTGAAAATTAAAAACTTTTGAGCAAGCCCATCAATCACAACATTACACATAGATAATACTATGCAACTGGTCCAAGTATTCCTTCATATTAATTCAATAGAAGGTCCATTACAACACACATTCGGCATGAAGTGGTGAGAAAATACATAAAATACTATGACCACAGAATGTTCTAGATTTCAGACTGAGTGCAACTTTGGTCTTCCCGTCACTGCTCCATCTTCTAATCAGGTTCTTTTGTGCTCCACATTCCCTTAGGTACCAACCCTCTTCTTCATGTTGTTATCTCCTTTTATCTATTCCTCCATTGCTCGAACTG
This sequence comes from Pinus taeda, assembly GCA_000404065.3. Lineage (NCBI taxonomy): Eukaryota > Viridiplantae > Streptophyta > Pinopsida > Pinales > Pinaceae > Pinus > Pinus taeda. The sequence goes on along the minus strand of APFE030437564.1, from coordinate 14,175 downwards.
CCAGTTCCGTTCAACTTTCTATCCCCTTGGCTGCTTCTCATCCTCCTCCTTATTCGCTTGACTGTTTATTCTTGTTCTTAACACCTTGCTACAATTGTCCCATGACTGCATGGTCTTGATCCCTTTCCCAATTGTCTTTGCCACAACTTGACCGTTGCTCCCGCAACCTATTTTTCCCTCTTCATATCTTCAAAATTTAAAAATTCAAAACGAAGGCCCCAACACCACTATTGTAGGCCATGAACACAAGAAACTTCTTTATGCACGGTGACATATCCATCATAGAGCTTCCACATGACCTCCTCAAGTGTTGTTACTTCATCGAGTATCGCTTTACTCATCTCTCCCATATCAGAAACTACATGAATTCTTTCTCTTCTTTCACCTTTATTTTATTTTTCATTTTTTTCATTTTTCAAAGAAATCTGCATAGGAACTTATTTATTTCATGAGGCAAAAGAGGGATCCTAACTTATTGAGAGAAAAAGAGGTTTTCCCTTTAGATAAGGATATTTATATATACTTTGACATACTTTTTAAGGCCCCCCCCCCTCCTTACTCTATTTGACTGAGTTAACAAGGGTTAATTGAATATAGAAAAACCGATTAGAGTAGGTGGTACTAGTTCAGAGTGCAATAATAGTGATTCCAACATGAATCTCTCTAAAAGGAACGTATTTTCCATCAGGGTATCATCAACTAGAAGAAACGAAATGTTTTCATAAAGATAGGGAATAGACAGATAACCAAGTATTGATAGTTGTACAAGTTCCTCTTGGATTTCACCCTACTTGTCTAAGAAGCCAAACATAGTTTCATGTAGAAACCAACCTACAGGTGAAAAAGAAAACAAACAAAGGGAAGAAGCAAGACAAAGGAAAACAAAGTAAACAAATTAGGAAACAAGTAAGAAAATAAAACACTGCTCCTACTCCTGACCTAAGCAGAGAATATGCCAACTCACATAAAGTGATACTTCCAAGAAACCATCGGCACATTGGTTGGCCTATGTAGGAGAAAGCATGATTGAAAAGGAAGATATGCAACAAACCAACGAACAATAAAGATACAAAAATGTAAACCAATACGTTCGAAGCTTGAATGCATCCATAGAAAAGTAAATACTGAAAGCACATGAAAGGCACTATGTGGATGCATCATGGTGTTCTATCACATTGTGCGTAGAGGACAAGAATGTACACACCTTTGAACTTGAAAAACGAGAAAACATAAAGAAAGAAGAAAACTTCTATTTTGCAACAGTTATTTCTATGTATGACTCCAATGCTTGAGCAATAGGATCATTTGATTATAGTGGGGGATGCGAAAATTGTGAAATTGATTGATTTTCAATGTGAACAATAGAGTGATGAGGAGCCTATAGAGATTCAACAAATTTATGATCATAAGTGGAACTGACCTCAAGTCTACAAGAACCTAACATAGCCACCAGCTTGGGTTGAAGTGCCTCGACAGCTTGAGGAGTTTCCACTTCATCATAAGATGGATCATTAAAGTTTGATGGCTTAGAAAGATAACCATTGGACAAATTAGAATCGTGATCAGATGAATGAATGAAAAGATCACAACAACCATGTTCAGAAATTTCAAGATGAGGGATAGAGGCATCCTCATGATCAGACGAATCATAAATAGGGGATGATGAAAAACGAGAAATTTCTGTTGTGTAGAGCATGATTATTCAGAGGTCTTTGTTTCAGCCAGATGTATACCCCAGGAAGTTTGTACACCCCTCCACGCGGGGGGGTGCGGGGGGGACTTGTTCCCCCTGTGGGGGTCCAGGGGGGCCGATCCCCCTAGCTAGGGGGTCTGGGGGCAGCACCCTCGAAGCTAAAAACATATGTAAAATTGCCTTGTAAAAGTATAGTAATTTCTAGTCAATCTGGGCCGTTCATTAGGCAGATGATCTGACGTAGAACTTATGTTTAGTTTATGGTTTTTTTGCCCTAGAAGGCAACCCCTCTCTTTGTATGAGGGCATTGTATTGATTCTATGTAATATATGTGTATTCTTCGAGCGAGAAACAGAGAGGCGAGACTGTGAGAGAAAACAAAGGATATTACAGCGGATCTGTTGTAGGTTGTGTCTCTTCATTTTGTTGGATAATAGAAAGGAAGGAATGGCTGTTCAGGGTGGACGTAGACCAAATTGGGTGAACCATGTATATCTGTGTCTCTCTTGTTTTATGCGTTTTCTGTGTTTATATTTTTGCAATATTTTATGTGTTCCATTGATCCGTAATATATAATTTTATAACAGTTATATGATGTATAATATATATGGCTCATGATATGTTTGATGAATATATGAATGGTTGATGAATGCATGGACTAAAAAATGTTATTGTAGCTATTATGAGAGGGCATTATACCTTCTTGGTGACTCTCATATAAGCTTCAGACCCCTATGTTCAGATATGCATTCATGACCTGTAGATTACATGTTCGCCATATGTTTGACGAAATGACTATCATGGTTAAGCTTGGTTAGGTCAAGTACGTGATCAAGTTTTGTGTTAAAGGATTTATCTTTGCGTCATTTATCATTTTTGAAAGTCTCATTAAGTTCTTGGTAGTGGTTGGGAGTATAGCCTTGAAATGGTGGCACAGATTTCGCGGCTACAGGCACAGGATTGGGAAATTAGGAATACAGTCTCTCCCTTGCAGGCTTATGCATGTAACTGGAAGCCTACCATCACATGGATGCATGCCTTTGCATGTGACTATGAGGTCAAGTAAGTGAAAAAGCAATTTGACTCATGGTTTGGGCACTCGGAGGGGTGGTTTAGCTTTTGGGGTTCCTGTAGCTCTTGAGGAGGGTCCTTAAAGTTTATGTTTTTCAATTCCACTTCCTTAACTATATTTAGGAGGTTGAGTCAAATTGTAACTCTTTGTCACATGTTTACCCTGATATATCGGTGAACTTGGGAATGTGGGAGGAGGTGTTTTCAATTAAAAATTTATGCTCAAATTACTAATTGCTTGTCATAAAATATGCATTGTGACAATTATACATTTTGACTATTCATCGACATATTTCACATATAAAATCATATTATTTTAAAAATCTGTTTCAAAGGGGAACATAAATTCAAGTATAATTTAAGCCACAATTTGAATTACCTCATTTGGAGGTTAGGTGAAAAAGATATTTCACATTCAGTGACTACATGTCTTAAGATCAACATAATGAAACTTTACCTCCTAGGTTTGATTATCAACATTTCCATAATATCAAATCAATGAATTTGTTGTCATTGCAACAACGACCCTCCAATTTTTTTGCCTAAATCAATTTTGGATCTTACTTGAACTGTTGTTTCTATCCATCTTGTGTCGTCTCATTATTTTTTCATGTTATTCAAAGTGTCAACTATCCTCATGATGTTCCTGAGTGTCGTTTCTTCTCCTAGGTCAAAATTTCTCAATGTCATCATCCTATCTTTGGAAATGCTTGTGTTATCCTCCTAAGATGGAAAATCACTAGTTTTCTCCGACTTAGTGACTAACTTTATTCACCTATCATGCATGACACACAAAATCAAGAACAACATAGCTTTCTCTTAGAGGAAAGCACACTTTCTAGGCTTAGTGTTCACAAAAGGCAACCTATTGTAGAAAATGCACCCTCCCATGCAAAAGTGCATGTTTAACTCTTAGTTGAGCACACTTTTTCCACTTAGTGGAACACACTCTTAGTCAACAAGGAGAGCCCACTCCTTGTTCTTAGCAACTGCACCCTCTTTCTTCCAATTTGAACACAATCTTTTGTAATAGTGATTGCACTTTCTTGTGCTTCATGCATGCACCATTCCCTTGGCTTGTTGGGCACACTCCTGGAAAATAGGAGCCCGCTCCACTTCACGCAACTAACTAACTTATCAATTGATAAGTGGTGGCTATACATAAACTTTCCTTGCATATAATATTTCTTTATAAAAATCCCATCAATCATTCATTCTTACAGTCATTCATCATTTTGGGGTGAGCACACATCTTTGCATCAAGGGGCTTTGTTCTCAATTGTGATCACAAGTTAGTTTTTCTTTTTGCTTTTTTTGTCTTCCTTTGTTATGTTTGTTGTCATTTTAGTTTACTTTTTTGACATTTTAGTTTCTTTAGTGGCCTTTCATCCATTCTCGTTACAAATGTTGTTTTTTCCTTTGCAACTCTTCGCATTCCATGACCCTCCATTTCCGGTTATGATTTTGACAAAGCTTATAAATTCTTGCAAACCCTTCCTCTCACTATTATCATAATTGAAATACGATAATGATATTCACTTAGCAAATTTTGAGCCCATCTCGAGCTTGAGTGCACTTCTGGAAGTTAGAACCCCATTGTCTTGTAAATCTGTGCCCAAAAGACCAAGTCTCCATGCAGAGCGCACTTTGGAGAAATAAGGACCTCTTCCTCTTGAAAATTGCACCCAACGAGAGCTCTCTCTCTCTCTCTTGATCCCACAATGTATAAACAATCATCAATCCTGCTCCCTTGACCAGTGATGATGCACCTTGTGCCCTCACTGGCTTCCCTTGAGTGCATAGTGCACTCACAAGCTTTAGTGTGCCCTCTTTGTGTCTAGAGACTATGTCACACACTCTTGCAAGCCTTTTCTCTCTCTCCTTGAGCACATGTCACATCCTTAAGCCTCACCAACCCTTGTTTACCGATTTTTGCTCTGACATGCGCCCTCCTTTTGTCATTATGAAATTTTCACTCCTAATGGTTAATCAAATCACCTTGTCTCATCATTGATGAGCAAGTGTTCCTCACTTGATCTGATCTTCCCTTTGTTGCTATTTTGATAGGTTTTCATATGCTATATAGGAAATTTATTGAAGCTAACACTTTCTCACCATGAGTGTATTTATATCTGCAGGTGTTCCAAACACAAGTGTTATTGCTCTCTCATCATCTGCTGAAACCATGCTTCCCACTACCCGTCAAACTACATCAAAAGAAGTTTCAAAAGCTAGTACAGAGGAGGTAATGGAAATCATTATGCCTACAATATCTATTCTTGCATACACACAATGATTTATAGGCAAATCTCTCAAAGACTCATGGAATGACATCAAGGAAACCTTCATGTAGAAGCAATTCCCTGAAGACTTGGAGGACAGGGAAGTTTGTATAAATATCAAGCAACCCATAATACACAGAATTGCATGAAGATTCTTGGTGATGCCTTGTGAAAAATCCATTGAATGGATCTTGTTGCACATGGATAACACAAATTTGGTCCTACGTAGTGAAAGTGGTAATGAGATTGCCACTTATCATCCACATAACATGCATTCCTATTATAAGATGATAAATCCAAGAGAATATGCAAATACTAAGTTTTATGAAACATGGGAAAATCTCAACACCAAAGAGATCATCATGTCCTGGTGCCAAGAGCCTACTAGATTCCCTTAGAGACCAAGTGAAATATACCTGACAAGAACATTGAGAAAGGTCTATCAGTATCTCATAGTGATATGTTGTAGACTGCATGGATGGAAGAACACATAACACTTTGAGGAGAATTGGATCTTCCTGCTTAACTTGGTTTTTATAAGTGGTAGAGCTTTCAATTGGGCAGATATCCTTTCTTATGAGTCACATCTTCATGTACAATAGGCCAAAGTTGCCTTATAAGCAAAACAAGCACTAGAGTTCTATATGTATGCTTATCTACTAGATGGGATTTGCACTCGATATGCTTTCATAGGGATGAAATAGAACTGGACCCCACACGAAAATCTACCTGTATATTTCCATTGCAGACTGTTATCAGAGATGAATTTCCAAGGAGTCTATGAAAAGATGGCATAATATTTATTTGCAGTACTTTATCGAATGATCTACGAGATTGATCCTCCTTGCATGGCTGGCTAGGTGAAGGAAGCATTGTATGACAGTGCATATTGGTTTGCCTCACCTGAAGGCACATACATTAGAGGTTTCGGGTGCCAGAAAACCTCTCATCTTATGTCAAGGTATGTTATCAACAATGTGGTATTACCAGAGGTAGCCTATTAACTAGGGAATGAACTGTCTGCACAACTCGATAGGAGGAAGAAGGCACCTTGGCCCACTCTTCCTTTACGGATTGGACTCTATGAGTTAAAAAGCCTAAAGGCAGTTAGGTCTGAAATTCAAGAGCTTAAGCATATTCATCTTGGGTCATCGAATTTTCATAGATATGATCCTAGTAAGGTGTGAAGACAACATTGTGATAACATACAATACACATGGCTGTATGTACCAATGATTACTTATGAGGTTGAAAAGGTTAAGAATTTTTATAATGCATTGAGAAAGAACCAACCAAGAGATGAGGCAAGTCTGTCTCATGTCTCACAGGCTCTAGATGTACATATGGAGGAGGTAAAACAGGTAGCACCCACTTAAGTGAATACATCAACACCTAGGAAGAAGATTAAGCATGATCCCGTGGCAGAACATAACATAAAGTTTAAAGTTGATCCTATGTACAAAGGTTCCATCAAGGTAGTGCAACAGAGGAAACAAAGGGAGGAAGACAGAAAGAGAATATTAGAGGCAAAGAAGTAGCAAGAGATAGAAAGCTCACAGAAAGAAGAAGAAGAAAATAAGAAGCAGAATGACATACTTAAACACTTCAAGAAGAATTGAAGAAGTCGAACAACATAAGTAGTCACCAGAGGAATAATATATACAAGTAATGGAGGAAGAACAATTGGCCCAGGAGATAGAAGCATAATTAGAAGGAGAGGATGATATTGAACCTATAGTAGATGAACGAGGCACTCCTTCATAACTTCCTCTTACAGGTGGCCATTTCTCATATAAGGAGATGGGAATTACACCTCCACTAGAATATAGGGTCATGGATGTATGTAATGTTACATTTGATCAGGTAAAAAAGAGGATCGTACAAGAAAGATGAAGGTACTTTCCGAATGATCCTGAACACCCAATCATTGTATCCACTGAGAAGGTAATAATTGCTAACACCATAAGAAACCCTTGAGCAGTGATGGAAACTAATTTAAATTTTGTGACAGTAGCACAATATAACTCAGAGTATATTATGAGCAAGAATGCATAGTTGAGGAAGGAATTAGATGTGGCAAAACAAAAAATAAATCACCTCATTGGAGAGAATCAACAATTGTCTTCTAATAGTCTAATTACAAGGGAATTCTAGTTAGTTGTACTTGAATAACTGGGGTTAATGGAGGACACTATGGAGAAGTTATTCAATTAAATGATTCTCCTACATGAGATGATGGCACCCCTGGTAGGAATACAAAAGAAAGCTCAAGATATCCTGAAAATCCCAAAGGTTGCAAACATATATGTAGACTTGCTAAGGAATGGGGTGCTAAATATCTTAATGTCCCAGAATAGTTGGTTAAGAAGGACAAAATTGTTGCTAAGATGGATAGAGTACAATTGAGGCTCCATATTCAGAACTACAGCCATCTTAGTGAAAAATCAACCAACACTATAACTACTTATGGTCGACTTCATAGTGGTTTGGAGTCCCTGATACAAAAACATGGAATTTCTGATGTGGGTGCATTAGGACAAATCAGAGGCAAGGATGCAATTATGTGGGAGATAAAGTAGTACATTGAGAAAATCAGGCAAGAAATAGGGCATGAAGACTCAAACATCACCAAGGACATTATCTTACAACATGCGATTGCATCGACTAAAGTTCATATGAAGTTATCTTGTCTATAGAAGAGTGTAAAATCCGGCTCCAAATCCATACTGACATAAGCATTAAAGTTTAAGGTGAGATACATTGCAGAGTTTCATGTCTGAGACAAAGTCATCGTAGTAGAGCTCAGAGCATGGCATTCATATATCACTAATGAGCTCCATGATGAAGCTACTAATTTGTATCTTTCACCTATGCAAATATATTTTGTCTTATTAGAGTTTTGTCTTATATAGTAACCATCTTATATGTAGTTTGTATTTTGTAAACAATAAGTCCAGTGTAATGTAGTCAAACAGATACATGTGGAATATGAAGAGACACATGTGGAATGTAAAGTGTTATGAGTAAAATGTAAAAAGTCATATGGAAGACCATAGGTCATAGAAGTTGAAGACTCACGAGGAAACTCAAGAGTCATTGTCATTTGTTATAAATAGGTCCTCACAACTCAAGGAAGGGACTGGTATCTTGAGATACTTGGCCTTGGCTTCTCTTATTGTGCATAAGGAAGAAGATCATTCTATAGAGAAGCAAGTTGTAGCTTCATGTTCCACTGTTGGAGCTAGTGTTCCACTTATGTAATGATGTACTTGGAATATTTCATTAATTATCAGAATCTCCTTGAGCCATCACTCTTTCATGAATGTATCATGGATGTAGTAAGACTGTTCTTTATATGTTTGCGATATATGTTTTTGTAATACATAATAAAGATACTGAACTATTTCGTTTCTTTGGATATGGATCTTGTTGAATGAGTGTTGTTATGCTTTCATGATTGTTGTTAATCTTGTGGACTAATTTGCAGGTTGATCAACAAGTTATTCTTCTTCACTCCTGTGGCCCTCTTAAGATAACACTATTGTTTCCCTATTAGAGGTGCATCTCTCTCTTGTTTGTGGAGGCTCCCTCTACACTCTACATTCGGTGTCACACAAAAATTACGTACTTTTTGCCCCAAAGTTGTGTTTTTATGTATGTATTGTGGCCAAGGTACACTTCTAAGTCACTTGCAATGGTGTATGAACCATATAACTTGATGGGACTCCTATACCGAACGGTGTGAGGTCTAATTGGGACTTCACATCAAGGAGATCCCATGTATGTTGGCAGTGTCCAACACCGTCAACATTTTGGCACTAGAAGGAGGGGCAGATGACACGCTGAGCCCATAAAGTCTATTTGAATCTCTTATCTAAAATGGATTCATCCCATATCATAATCCCGAGGTGTTTTTCTGAAGCTTTATATCTTTCAATCCCCGCAAAATTCCTACATAACTTCTCACATCTAAAGTTTGATGGCAAGGGTCCAACAACTGTTCTTGATTTTGTGATTGAATTTGTTCAATTCTACTTTAACAACAAAGTTTATTATGAAGACATTCTCGCTAGGTTGTTTACCCTGACATTGGATGGTCATGCCAAGAAGTGGTGTTATTCGTTACCTACTTCCTTTATCTTTTCTTTCAGACAATTGATTAACGAACTTTGTTGTGTCTTTGACAAATTTGACAATCAAGATGTTCTTAATGAAATTAATCAGCTTAGGTCGGAATCAAATGAATTCCTAGGAAAATTTGTTGATAAGTTCATTCATCTTTGCTATGAGTTTCCAGATGAAGATGTGGATTGGGAAATCTTGGATAAAAAATTCTGATTCCTAGTCAGGATTTCAATAAAATCTACGGAATCAAATCCACCTCACATTCCTATTCAAAAATAATTTCAATATCCAGAGGAGGAATCTCGTATCCCTTTCATTCCTTTTCCTCCTACTTTTGATGTTTAATGTGTTGAACCCTAACAGATCATAAAATAGGGAAATCAAATCCATGAATTTCATTCAACAACTATTTCTAATCTTGAGGAGTCTTCTGAGGAGTAGTTAATGTTCCTCTCTTCTCTTTATCTAGACAATGATTTTTTTTCCATCTCATAGTATTGATAATTAACTTTTCGATTATGAACCCATTAACCAAGTTGAACCCTTAGTCAAACATTGTCATGATTATCCCGTTTCTCTCGAATTACATAATGACAAATTTCCAAGTTTAATGGATGAAACTTTATTTTTGCAGGAAGATTTGGATTTGCAGAATTTTCAAATCAAGTTTGATCTGATCATTGAAGAGTTTCTTTTAGATATAAATATTCTCACTCAAGAACATGACATGTTGATCATTAAAGATTTTTGTTACAATCTAGGGAATCTTTTTGATGAAGATCAAGCATCCCATGAATCTTGTGATTCAATTAACTCTTGTTTGAATTATGATGAGTGTATTGATGATAAATGTTCTTCAAACAAGTAGCTGACCATGTTCTCCTAGCTCAAGTTTCCATCTTTTGAAAGTTCAGAATCTTGTCAGGAGGATGGGCACTTCAGCTTATGGTGATGGCTATGTTAGGTTCTCGCTATCCCAACAACACTTTTGAATTTGGCTAGTTTAAGATTTTCTTACAAAGCACTATTGTCAATATTATCTCATGGGATCACAATTCAATTTTGATGGATTTCCGGTTTCTTCATGTTCAAAGTTTTCTTCATGTTTCTTCAGATTCATGGGTTCATACTCCTGGAATACAACCAATGTATCCGTCCCCATGAAATTTTTTGGTTGGGAATTTAGAAATAAAGAGTGAGCCTAATGGTTACCAAATCTTACAGTTTGACATTTCTCCTTTATCCATTTAAGAGTTTGACCCACACACTAGCACGAAATATTACCAATCTGTATGTGATTCACATTCAGATATTAATCTTGCATATCATGCAGATATGCTTATGATTAGATTAACTTCGCAAGGTTTTTTGAGTGGTTGTTTTTATGACCTTGTTGCAAATTGGTTAGAAGAATCTTGCATGTCGAGTTTCATAGCTCATGACAAATCCCTTCATGCAGTTAATGAGGCTTTGTATCACCATGAGTTGAAGTAGTGTTGTTGTGGTGTCTTTTGTCACATAGAGCAGGTAGTAATTTCTCACCATTGTGTTTGCACTGTATGCTTTCAAGTCTCTGTACAAATGTTTTTGTTATTTATATTTTTGGTTGTACTTGATGGCATATCGGTCATATACGACCATATATGTTGACTCAAAGGTAGGGAGCAACTTTTATGGTTGCAATGGAGATTCCATTTCACTTAGTCCCAATCTTTTTAGGTCTTAGTTTAGTTTAGTTTAGGTTGCATTTAGTTACCTTGCATTGCATTGCTTACTTTTGTTTCATATGCCATCTTTCCTTGTCTCATTGTTTTGTTGATCTCAATAAGACTATGCATGGAATTTGGTTATGAGCTTCAAGATGACGTGGCTAATTTTTGGGAAACGAAAAATTGTATTAACATGTAGTACTTAGCTAACATCTTATCCTTCTTATTCAAGTTGGTATTTACATATTTTAAAAATCGATGATATTTTGGATGGAAAATATGATCCCTCTAGTTGCAAAACCTTAAGCATAATCTTGAAACCCGCATCTATTTAGGATCTTTGTTTCTAGATTCATTTTTGTTTATTGAATGACTTTTTTCTTGCCTATCCATTTGAGTAGAGAGAGGTAAGGGGAAAACCTATAACGAGCAAACCATCATCAAAGTTTTATAATACTTCTATGAAGGAGCAACTTCTCCTGATCTCAATAAGTTGGGATCCCTCTTCTGCCCCAACAAAATAATAATTTCTTAAGCATAGTTCTGTAAATGAAACAAAATAAAGGGTTAAGAAGATAAAGGCTTACTTCATGGAGAGAAGAAGCAAGCGACTTCGCTGGGTTATTGTTCAGGTTCGTTGGCAGCGAAGCAACACTTGTGTTCCTGAAGTGACTCCGCCGGGGTACTGTCCAGGGCTGCTTGTAGTAGAGCAACACTAGAGATGAAAAGTCATACTCTGATTATCTTTAACTTGCAATTATATATTACCCTTATCTTGGATCGAAACTATTGTGATATGGTAAGCTTTTTGTTGTGTTATGTCGAGTAAAGGAATGGAATAGACTATATATTTAATCGAGTGGAATGTGTAATGCCTACTTAATCTTATCATGAAAATTTTACTAGGGTTTAAATCACCTTAAAATATTGACTTATAATTATCAAGAAATATTGGTACATAATGTTGTGGCCAGCAACAACCCCCCTTCTTATTTAGTGTTATTACTAATACTAAATAAGTGGGGGCCCTTAGTCAAAAAATTAAAAAATGAATTCGTGCTTGTATTTCCTTTTTTTCAATAAAACTTACCATCATAAACTTAGGAGAATACCCTTGAAAAATATTAAGAAGCTTAAGTTTTATGATAAAGTAGGATAAAATAACTCCTTAAGAAATATCGCATCGCAAAAAGGATAATGGATACCTCCTTACAAGCCGAATTCTAAGATTGCAAGATGGTGATGTGAGACTACATATTAAAAACATATATCGCATCGTATGCCTCAAATATCACTTACACTGAAAAACCTCAAACCACCGATATGCGATGGCGCATATCGCAAATCGCATTTCGCAGAAAACACATTAACGGATGATTGTCATATGCTACGCTCTAGCGATATTGTGATATTGTGACACAACAATAGAGCTATAGAGTGATGTTGCGATCTGCGACAAAGCGATCTGCGATATTGCGAAGCAAATCGCAAAATTGCTTCATCACAGATCTTTTCGGGCACGTTGTTCGAGAAAGTTTTTTCCATAAACCGAGACTTGGTTATGCGCTTTAATGCTAATTAATGAGTAAGTTGCCAATTGTTAATGAAATATGGTTTTGTGCTGATCGAAAATCCATTTCACGTAAGGTGGTATATTTTATATGTCTTCGGCATTTAAAGCTTTCTCGTCACCTTTTCCTTATCATTATTCTCACCTCACTTGTAAACTACAGGAACGAAGAACAAAGAACTATACAAAGCAGTATTCAGGATATTACGGGAAAGAAATGCAAAGTTTCGAGTTCCGAAGAAAAAGAAATGATGCCCTTGTATACAGACATCGCCTGTAACAGAGACGCTGGTATTACTAATTGGGAAGGCATGTATAGTCTACTTGAGGAAGACAATCCCAAAATAATGAAGGTTACAGCTACTGCAGACTCACATGGGTCTTCTGAGGCATCAGTTACAGATCTAGCTTGCTCGTTCTTGCACCAGATAGTGGCGAGGCCCAAGATTCTCCCCTACAAAGACATGGTTAAATGGGTACTGGACGACGCTGACATAAAAAACAAGCAATTTAAGACTCAAGGTCAAGGACTCATTGGTTCATTCACTCCACAATATTTGAGGCTCATGTATCATTTACTAGAGCCACAGGCGACTTATAACAAACAGTTCATAGAGAAGTTTGCTAAAGAAAATGAAGGCCTGGCACAATGCACCAAAGACTGGTCAAGGAGGGAAGAACCACTAAAAAAGGATAAACATGGTATGTATAGTACTGGTTCTCTCACCTCCTTGTATTGCTTTGCTGCTGCTATGCTCTGTAGACTTTATGGGAAGCTAGACATTAACAAATTTTCATGTGAATGGCTACCATTATTAGATGTCACCATTAATGCTACTATTTTGGATTGGGCTAAAATATTGTCTGACAACTTAGCTACAACCATTTTAAATTTCCGGTCTAAAAGAACTATTTCTCAGAGAATTTATCCCCCTTTCTACTTATCTGCATATGTGATGGATGCAATCTGTTATATTTCCAAGATTTCGTTAATGGGTTGGAAATGGACGACTCAAGACCCCTTACCCATTCATATTTATCACAAAGAATTGTGGGATTCCAAATTCACTCTGTATTTCTATAAGATTTGTCATGGAATCATGTTGCCCCTGTACAAAATGTTGTATGATAAAGATGCTCCATGATTTTCTCCCGAAGCAGAGGTAGATACACTCCCTATCGCGAGATGGTTAAGAGAAGAACTGTTTACATATGTCAGGGTATTCAGAAGTCTCGCTTCCCCTCATGTCTTACCTTTATATGTTCCTGATAAACTCATGGCACAAGAAATTGCCTATCAAACCTGCGGGGAAGGGGGTTTGACTAAAGATTTGAAGGACAAAAAGAAGGCTATTTGGCCACAATTTCCTATAGCCTATGGGGCCTTTTCACTATTTGATGTAGGCCATGCATTCAAAGAAGTAAACAACATAACATGCCTACAATTGTTCAAATTTCCAGGAAGACCGTTCGACCCTCATGATATTGCTAAGAATTTCAATGTTGCAGTCAAAATAAAGGTGTTTTCTAAAGAAGATGATCTTTTTGATGACATGTTCCAACAGAAAAGTACACTTAAAGAAGTTCTGCATTCGGCCCAAACGCGATTCCCTCCAACAGAATTTCAAGAGTTCAAAATATACAGGGAAAGGAGGTTATCTAATATCCCTTTGAAAAAATTATGCTTAGAACCCGTAAGGGAACCAACTCCAAGTATTAGTCTCA